>NIUQ01002579.1:0-21636 GCA_002796945.1 Plectus sambesii
CACTTAAGCGGTTTCCACTAATCCGGTTTTGACTGTAGTACATAACAGATAATGTGCTCATTATTGATTAGACGATAAAGAAGGTGATCGAGATTTGCATAGTTGAATGGACAATTCTATTCAGGAGCAAGGGCAGCCAAACCAGGAGGGCTCAGGGGTACAAAAAGAGCGAAAGAGATTGTCCGTCTTCTTTAATCGTAGATAAGCATAACCCTTGTCAAAGGGGGAGCCTAACGAGACATAAAATACGCAAGCGCAGGGTTACTATCGAATATGTGAAGACTGATAGACATGCGAACGGATCGCAATTCCAAGCCATCGACCTGCGGAGATGAAGTAATCGAAATATAGTACGACTGTCTCTAATAGAACGACAGTCTCCAATACTACGACAGGGTAGAGAGGGATCGAAAAATAGTACGACATGTCGTAGTATTAGAATAATTACGGTAACTGATACTGTGCTGACAAATTTCGAGTTTTGCTCTCAGTGCAATGTAAAGGACAATGGAAAATGCTATTATAGGTTGCAATCAGTTAAAATTTAAGCTTTCAAGCAATCACTTTTTGATCATAATTCATATCTAAAGAGCCATTATTAAAAACAGAAAACAGAAATAAAGCGAGACCTGTCCATTTTGCGCAGTGGTCTCTATTACAAAGGGCAATCGACAAAAATTAAAACTTTACTTCACTCAGTACTGTATTATTAAATGCAATACCGCACCAAAATTTCGCAATCCTTATGTAATTCAAGAGCAAAGTGAAAGAGAGAAATGAAATCATCTCATTAACTGGCAAACACCCTTATATTGCGCGTATACATATATTACAGTTGTCATTGGAAGAAGAGTTTGTTTTAGATATTTGTCCTCAAGGATGAGAAGCGTAAAAAGGAAAATCCGGTAAGAAACGCCACGACAAAGTATCACGTTGACATAGCGGTTACAGTGGCAATCAATAGTGCAATGGCTCAAATGACTCCAATATTCTACTTAAAGGTGAGCTACGGATATACGCAGTTGCAGACTTTTTAGCCAACGCGAAGTGAATTGAACAATATATTAAATGTCATCTCACTGAATTTACACTGCAGCTCGAGTGCATTTTAATCATTCAAAGCATATTTCGATACCAATAAATGCAAAACTGAAACTCCCCACTCCTGTACACAGAGCAACAACCCGCACTGCATTTGCGATCTAAAAACAAGAACCTTAAATATGAAAGAGACATATCAATAGCATCATCCCAGCAGGGGACCGCAGAAGCGGTAATTTGAACATTACTGTAGACAATTAGCGCTAATTTATCACTAAGAGGAACTGGTCGATGGGTTGGGGGAGGTACATTCGAACTGAGCACCAATCCGCGCCAAAATGTCATCATGCAGTCGAAAACCTTTTTTAAAAAGATCGTCCAAGTTCAAATACGGGATCAAATATATCGCTTTGGGGCATTGCCTTTTTTGACGTTCGGCATCAAAAAGCAATCATGCTCATCAGTTAACCACTTGATATAAAAGTTATTGACTCCGCTTATGTGGGAAAGCATATTGTCTTCGCCCGTCCCGCGTCTAATAAAAGTACGGTAACATGGCCCAATTTCAGACATTGTCTACGCCGTTTTCATATTCCGTTGGTAACATGCAAGACAAGAAGCTCTACCGAGCGTTTGTGTGGAATTTACTTGGCTCTCATCCGGTAGGCAAACCAACTGACAATATTATGACATTTAATATTTCTATTTTGTGTAAGGGCATTCTCGAAATCATGCGGGACTTTTTATTAATCAGTTTAACATGAAAAATGTCCTCTTCAATTAGGAAAACGTTCTCTTTCAAATAGGAAGTGTGCTGTTTGATTCGGCAAGTGTTTGAATTCAGCTAAACTCAGTTCAAACATATTCAATGAAAGCCCGAGGCCTAAATATCATAATAAGGCTGTGAATCTGCGATAAATGGACCGTCTGTTGTTTAAGAATTAATGTAAACTCTGATTTGCCGCTTGTACAGTTCAGTCGAGCCGCATCTATCGCCGTTGATCTGCGACGAGCATATTTCAGGATTCGGTCAACTGCCATTGTCAACCGCTTGTTCGGGACAGTGAAGACTTGTCGTTGGTGTATTGGGGTGACTACAAAGAAGCGCTAAAATGGCTGTTTTATAAATTAACTCGATCAAGAGTTTTGCACGACGACGAGCTGCAGCATCTGGGAAATCGCCTGTTTGCCAACAACGAATTTTCCAATTCTAAAACATTCAGTCCACAGAGAGGCGAAGTAAGTGTTCGCCGATTTTTTGTCGCGTAAAGGGATATGCTGGCCACCCCACCCTCTAAGATATGTACCAAATATTGTATTCAACTGCCAGTAATCGGTGATTCACGGTAAGTTAACTGCAATATAAACGAACATGATTAGCAAGCAGCTTATCGTGCGCGTCTAAAATCAAGTTATATTACGTTCCTCTGAGCTAGGATTGGCCGGGATACCCTTCAATAGTTTGCTAATTGCAAAATAAGACAAGACTTGCTATCGGCGCAGGTATGGAGGGATAACCTATACCATTTCAGCTTTTGTTACCCAGAATTTTCAGCGCGCTCTGTCCCGCACCTACATTTTATGAAGAAAATCATTTTGGAGTGCGTTACACTTTGCATCGTTGCAAAGTGGGAAAACATCGCAAACAACTGAAGAATATTTCTCATAAAAAATTAATGATACATATTCTAATCAGAATAGTGCTTCGTTTCATACTATAGTTGTAATAAAATTTAAATCCCTTTCAGCCCAGCTGGCCTGGTTTTAGTCAAATTCGAATGTTACAAAGTGATCAAAAGTCGAGTAAAGGGAAAAAGAACAAATACGCTTCTTTATTTTACTGGTATTTTGAAGCAATCGACTTGATCATTGACAGACAAGCAAGCATGAAAAGATCACGAGACCAACCGCGTGGACCAGAATTGTCCATGGCGAACCTATTTCAAACAGGGTGAGAAGATTACAGCCTTTATTTGATCTATAGGTCTTCCCCTAGCTCCTTCTTTATAGTCAAAGTTTCTTCATCAGTCACAACACTACAAAGGCAATACCGTAGTAAAAATTAATACCATACAGTAATTACGTACCTATCCTGGTGCAATCAAATTAATATATTTTAGACTGACCGTACTTTTTCAGTAGAAATTGCTTGAACGCAATAAAATGAATTGAAATGACTTCATTTTATGCTTGTACAGTAAAAATTTCAGACCAAAGGAATTATTTAAAGGGGAACTCCGGTCAAAAATTATTATTTGATATGTTGTCAAGTCAAACCCGCTGATCATCGCTGCGCATTCAACTTTTTCAGATTCGACTCCCTTAAAAAGTTATAACCCCCTAAAGTTTGGTCGACGTGTATTGCCTTGGAAAGGAAACTACCGCATTGCCGTTTCCTGAGCACTTCGTTACGAGACCACACGCTACGCTGTGAAGTCGTGCTCAACAAAATGATATGCAGTTGAGAGATTCAAAAAATTGAATATATGCAAATATTTAATGTTTAATTTTGGCGGATAAGTTGGCGCAACGTCGCGGAATATAACACTAAATATTTGCATATATTTAATTTTTTGAATCTCTCGACTGCATATCATTTCACACAGCACGTATTTCGTAGCACTTCACAGCGTAGCGCGTGGTCTCGTAACGAAGTGCTCAGCAAACGGCAATGCGGTAGTTTCCTTTCCAAGGCAATGCACGTCGACCAAACTTTAGAGGGTTATAACTTTTTAAGGGAGTCGAATCTGAAAAAACTGAATGCGCAGCGATGATCAGCGTGTTTGACTTAACAACATATCAAAAAATAATTTTTCACCAGAGTTCTCCTTTAAAAAAGTATGACTGACACTTCTTATTCTCCCTGATCGTGTTTCGCTAAGCGACATTGCTAATTTAATTTTGCGCACGTCATTTTACCGTAGCGAGGTGAAGAACTGATTTTTTAGTTAGTGAGGAAGAAACTTGACTGTGAGGGATAATTGGAGTTGCCACTTTGATCTCTACCAAATATCACAAATGCATTGATTAACGTTCCTTTATGCTTTCTTAATAATTAGTGATGCAGAAAGATTTTTTTGTGTTTCACGAAAATTTTTATAAAATATTTACAGGCGATTGTTGGCTTTGTGTTAATTTCATTTAACAATCAAATAGAACAGTTTTCGGAAAAAATTACAGCTCTGCATTGCCATCACCTAAGTCTCTGTTCTACATACAATAATGCGATGATAACAATGCGGAATCTAGACAATTATTCAGTCCTCAATTGTCATCAATTTCATAAAATAAATCGCAACGCGGCAGAGCGAATCTTAGCTCATCGGAGTTATTTCAGGATGTTACTGGGCTTTATAAGCAGAAGCGAATCTGAGAAACTACTGAGGGCAAGCGACAGGAATGCGATGCTAATACGATTCAGCGATCACTTTTGTGGCCACATCACTGTCTCATACATCGAAAAGAAAAGTACGCTCTTCACGTATCACAAAAGCAACAGTCGCAATGCAATACACTGATAAATTCTTTTTCTGTAGCTACCGACTGAATTTTACTCTCACAATGCTCTCGTTGGCCGATTCGCTGGAACGTTAGCAGAGCTAGAATTTCGCCGGTCAGTTGCTCTCTCGCTCGGCGTCTGTTAGCGTAGTCTGAAGTTTAACACATTCACGACCGCGTGCATGACCGGTCATGCACGCGGTGACTGCCATTTTGGACCGTGTGCATGATCGGTTATGCACGATGATGCAGTGCTTGTATAGAAGATGAAAATCATCATTTATCATCATCAAATCAATCATCAAATCAGCACGCACGCGCTGTGTAAAAAACGCCGCGCTCCCTAGCGACAGTTTTCCGAATACACGCGCGGTCGTGAATGTGTTAATAGCAAAAATCAAACAAAAATTTGAACAGCGAAAAATATGGTCGGCCAGTGCAAAACAAAGTGATTTCTTCCAAGTTGCAATGTATCAACTTGCGAATATATTATGACATGCATAATAATTGCAGTTTTATGCAAGCGAAACTTTAAACAAGAAGCAGCATTTCTTTACTATACCTTTAACCAAGACTAAAAACTCGCTCCTAAATCATAGGTAAAATCGAGTTTAAGCTAGCCGAGTTGCAAAATTTGCTCAAAAGTAAAATATCTTGCTCTTGGAAAATAATTCTTCGATTCCAGCTGATGGCAGTCCAGATAAAGTCGAACACGTCCGTCCTCTAACCAGATCCCTACTGGCGGGAATGGGATTACCAATGATGATCGCAGTGCTGATTAATTTGACAAACGTGAAGCACATCATAACCGCTCGCTTATCGCCCGGTCAGACGACCCTATCCGATGAAGATTACACATGGAAGCAAGATCTCATTAAAAACCACCTCGACCACTACGAAGACGGTATTTACTCGCAATCCGAGGGCGACAAATACACTTACGCCAGTCGCTTAATGCTCAAGGTTCAGAAAACGCGAAGAGACGCGAGGTAATGAATTGATGAGATATTTAAAAAGTCAGAATACAATGAGAGAGGCGGAAGGAAATATTAGAGGGATAGTTTTATTTCTGCCTGACCATGCAAAAGACACTGTAACAATGGCTTGCCGAAAAACTGATTGCACGAAAATGTAGGGTGATGTTCTCTTTAACTAAAGCGAACAAGAATTTGGCTATATGCAGGCAAATTTTAAGGAGATAGACTGAGCTTTATTTGAATGACTTAAAAAATTAAATTCTCCGCCACTTACTCAGCTGCTTTCAGCCAAGCTGCCGAAGCAGCTTCTCCGCTAAGCAACATGCAGACATCTCGCTACTCGCCTCAAACACCAGCGACCGATCGATTTGATAATCAGCTGTAAGATTTTGTGCCTGTACCATCACCAGATTGTTACGGATGTTAATTTGCGATGTTATAATCTTTTCCACGCACCATAGTGACTAAACAGAGCCCCTAAGGGTTATACTTCTTGCGAGCTGTCTGGAGGGCGGTTTATCTGAAAAAGACGTTACTGTTCAAAAGCGCTTGATAATGTTGTTAGAATGCTATTAAAAGTCAGACAAAGTGCGGCTAGAATTGGTGCACGAAAAAAAGAGTAAATGAGTTTAATGAAAACGATTCAATAGTAGCTCATTTATGACTCAATTCATATATTTTAGCAATTATAATCCCTTAATGACGCTGTTTTTTTCGAGCTGTATTGAGAGAGTGAGCTCTATAGAGCGGCTGTGTTCTGAGACGCACGGTGCAGCGGCTATCCTTCTTATATGTAAACGTAAATAATTTTCTTTAGGGACACTCTATTTGAACAGTTCCGAAACCATCCGAGAGTACTACAACTAACTGAAGAGCTCGCACAGAACGCAAAAAGAAATGACGCAATCTCGCCTTCCGAATCTTCACGGAATAGCCATACTGAGCCATCTTCTTCCACTACACCAGCGACGACATTTATCCAGCAGAATCCCATCTTACCATCTCAGCATCCACCGATGCCCATGCCCTTCCCTTCCGCTCAGCGACAATCCTCATTTCAACCCACCCTTCAAATGGCGATGCAATATCAACCCACCAATCCAGCAACTATGCCATTTCAATCGAACAATGGAGTGCAGATGATGTTGCCACAACAGCAACAACAACAACAGCCAATGATGATGCAAGGTGGACAGCAATCACAATGGAATGTACATCCTCAAGCGCAGCACAGTAGTGCCAATGTTATGCAAGGTTACAATCAGCCTCAACAGATTCAAATGGAACTGCAACAGATGACCATCGGCTCCCAACAGCAGCAACGAACATTCACATCGCGTAAGATATCTCAATATCACGCTTATAAAGAGCATTTAAAAGTTTTACTCTCTTACACAATTACTGACGCGTACTTACCGAGTCGCTTCTGTTCAACAACTCTGTAATCCAGGACACTGAAAACTGATTTTTGTACAACTGTACAAATTTTAACCGGTGCTCAAAGAAATAAATAGAAGCATTTTCAGCAGTGAACCAGTTCCCACAGCCTCAAGGAATGATGCAGCAAAGTCCTCTGTCGCATACTGGACATCAGCAAGTAGTCGGCCAGCATGCATCGCAGAGTCAAAATGCTCAAGCGCAAATTATGCCGCAGCAACAAATGTCGTCGTCGTCGTCGTATGTTCAGCAGCCGCAGCAAGGGATGATGCAGTCGTCGTTTGGGTATCAACCTCAGCAGCAATACTATCCACAGTACCAGTCACAACCAGGGACATTTATGCAGCAACCGTTTGGGGGCAATATGCAAACTTTGCAACAACAACAACAGCCGCAGATGCTACCAAATTTTCAGAGTAATGGTAAGTTGAAGGCGTTATGCAATATTTTTTATGAATTAATAATGAACAGAACTTGATTGTAGACTATACAATTTATACAATGACTATACAATGATTATTATTCCGATATGAGACCTTTAAAGTCCTTCAGTATTTTACAAAATATACTGCATCTTTGGTTTACCTCTAATTTTTTTTTTCAATCGTTTTACTTGCACAGCAGCTTTGGTATTAACTTTGGTATACATGAATTGATGAATGAAGTAAATCCCTGTGAAATGGACTGTGCAAAGATAATTTTAATAACTGCTACATACATCTTTTTCAGCTCAAATTCCATATCTGAGGAATGTTGACGATAGATAGCAAGAGTACCTGAGCTGTTCCGAAGACTACGATGATTCTAAAAATATTATAGTATCACACCACATTTCTTGAACTAAAGTTGGTCGAAAGCACTAATCATTAAGTTCATAGCGTACTTATATTGCTAACTATGTTTGCGTCATTTACTCTGGAATCCAACTTGTTCTATTCAGCTTTCTTATGAGCATATACTTATATTCGTTGCTTTGTTTACCTGTACTTTTCCACTCTGACAATCTCTATTCTTGTATTAATTTCGAATGCTTGTACTTCAAGATTTCATCGAATATGTGCAGTTTGTGATAATTAAAAGCTCATTACGGATTTATAAACAGTAGTTCATGAAGCAAAGCAATGTTTGATCAGTTGCTCAATGACATTGTAAGCGCTTCAAAACAAATCTGACTCCATCAGCGGCGAACATACGTTAAAGAGACCTAACATATTCATACACGAAACAATATTTTTTCAGTACATAATTATTTTGTATTGATGCAATTTTTTAAATGCTAATCAACCTTGTGTTCGATATGCCTGTCTGATCTGTACCTCTCAACGATTGGCTCTGTTTCGATTTTAAACTACAGACTTTCTGGTTATTCTTTTCTGCTTGAATTAAGAATTTTCGATTCTCAAAGATATAACAGTTTGGCCGAAAACTGCAGGGTCATTAAAGCGCCGTCGATTACGACGGTTGAATTTTAGTCGACGCTTAACAACTGACCACCGGCGCCGCGATTGCATCCCATACTGTACACATCTTCACTCGTAATGTAAACAGATAGCGCCAGTCGGAATCAAACATCTCCAAGTTTGCCAGCGGCTCAAGCTTAACGATGCCTAGAATTTTCCCGCTAATCAAATGGAACGATTCGGGCCATCAGTAGAGAATAAAATAAACGACTTGCTGTTATTCCGCGATCGGGAATGTCTTGCATTCCACGAAGACCACTCGGATAAAACAGCCGTACCGGAACTTGATTGCAGTGCTGCGAGAATCGCAGCATAATTTATTTGTCATTAATCCCATACTTCCGCTTGCTCGCAGTGCGGAAAGCAAACGTTCGCGGCTCGCGTTGCCTATATAAGCCGCATGGGGCAATAATTGTACTTTGAAAGCTTATGCCGCCTTTGATTTGAACTGCTCGACGCTGCAACGATTGTCAGTTGTTAACTTCAACTTCGACGACTTCACGCTACAAATAGTTGTTAAAAATGATTAGTACGACGCTTTTAGTACTCACATGTGTGTTTCTCTGCAGAGCTGCGACGGAAGCAGCCGACGATCAAGCCAATGAAATCGGTAAACCTTTGCCATAATGTATATAATTGATTTCTGAAGCCAGTTTTTATTGCAATCGCAAACCGGCACGGTTGCGAGCGCGGTGAGTAGTTAGTAAGCCCAAATTGCACTGTAAGAAAGGTCTGTCATAAAGTAAATTTCGCATTTGAGAGCTTAAAGGGTCGAATGTTAAACTATGTATAAATAAAACTGAAATGTTTAGACAGTTTGAGAATATTTAGATCTGCAAAATAAGATTATCACGACCTCATTCGGTAGCAGTGAGCGTGATCGAGTCGCCAGGCGTCGGCGCTGGACACCTCTGGTGAGGGCGGGCATATGGTGTACCATGAATCCAGGAAAGTGTAGAGCGGTGGCTAAAGGAGCGAAAAAAGCGATTATTCACGGATATGATAATTTGAAAAAAAGACGTGGTTAATTATCAATATAGTCGACGTCATAGAGTGTTGGCAGAGCGTCAAACGCGTTACATTTTAAAGAACAGATGAATAACGACTGTCGGTTTGCACTCTGCGCAAGCGGCAAGTTTGAATGTGGTACTTCTAACATTTTTCTGTAACAAAACAAAATGTATATCAAAATTTGTACAAGCAGATATCTTAATGAGACTTAATAAGAATGTGGATTTAACTGTAAAAACTACGTTTCGTCCTGATAAACGCTAATAACGCCGTGACACTGTATGGAACGCTGTGCTAAAAAAGCTGAAAATGTAACTTATTCTTGTAATTTATGATGTTCCTTTTTTATCACATCGAATACTGCTTGATCGACGTTCATGTGTGTTTGAAAATATCGTTGCGAGACAAAGTTATATACGCCAGAAATAAAGTTATAGCCATGTTTTTGTTTCTCTCAATACGTCGCTTGCGAGACTTATGTATTGGCAATGATTTAATGTTTAACAAATGTGATATATTTTTGTTGATGGTAGTGCTCGAGTGAGAATTTTAGTCGCTGCAGCTGACGCCAGAGGTCTCAAAGAAATCCGTCCTATTCCTACTAACCCGTACTATTCAGATAAAAGAAATTCAAAGCCCAATCCAAAGAGGGGTGATCGTAACTCTTTCAAAATTGCAGCAACACGAAGACGTTGTCCGTCGCGAGATTTTTTATTTCATCACAAAAAACTACAAGCGATTGATTGTAAAGACAAGCCAATCAGTTGAAACGGCAGTATTCTAACAAGTTCAACGACCACATCAGCAAACTGTTACCAAACCGTCACAAACAAATTGAATGTTTACGAATAGAGCGCAAGAATAGTCCACAAGATCAGCACAAATATCAGTTGCTTCATATCTTCGAAAAAAGCATTCCGCATACTTTGAAGCTTCCGTAAGTCTAGAGATACTTCCAGAAGACCTTTTTAAACAATTACCAAGAATGTAATATGAATTTATTTACTTTTGTGTAACAAAACGCATTCGAAGTATGCTTGACGCCAGAGAGATTCCCACGACCATTATATTCGACATCAACGAAGAAGACAGCGAAAACTGAAGGTGGCCGTTAAAACACATCACTCGCACTTTATGGGCAACTCAAAAATTACGTAAATGGCTCGGTGTAGTCGGAAAATGAATTACGTACTATGTCAATTGTTTTAAAAAAGTAGAGAGCGCTAACGTTGGTGAAAATATAACAGTTTCTTGATTTTACTAAGAAACTATAATTCTCAGCGATAGATGGTGATTAAGCACTGAAAAGTGAGCTCATCTTTGCCAACAACGGCGCCAGGTTCAAATTCCTGCTACTGATCAAAAAATTGTGACTCTACACGACATTAACAAATCTTTGAATTGCCCTCCTAACGTAGCAGTCGCTGTAAATGAAAACGAGCGAACTGCGCATTGCTCAGAAGCGAAGGACGACGCCTTGCTCGGGACCGATGTTCAAGATCCCAGAGCTGAGGTCCTTCTTCTGGCGGACTTCGTAGTCGACCACGTTGGAGGTTTTGGTGACAACTTCGGCCTTTGGCCACATGTCCGCCTTCAGTCCGGGGATGTCCGACAGGGAAAGGGAAGTCGCCTCCAGACCCAGATTGACGGCTCCCACGTACAACTGGAATGATATCAATATCATACTGTATTTTACGTCATTATTTTACGTGACGTGTACATTCACGTTATTTTCACGCCCCGCCTATCTTTAAGTTCACGTTTTTATGTCATTTTTATGTCATATAACATCAGGAGTATATTTAAGTTCACGCTTTCGCATTTTCACGTTTAAGCACGATACGCCATATCCAACCGATATTTCACCAATTATAGTCGAAAATGTGCGCTTACATGCGCCTGGTTTAGTGCTAGCTTTAGGCTTAGCCTTAACTAAGGCGAGCAAATTAGACCAGGGATGATGTTTAGAATAAATCATACAAGATGCAAGAAATACAAGCCAATACTACGCATAAAATGGCAGATAAGAGTCTAATTTTGGAAATATAAGCACGCCTGAAGAGGCAAGTGAGAGAAGTTATAATACCTACAGATTCATGACATTAAATACATCGCCCACAGCTATGTGACACAAACAACGTACTTTGCCGATGGTGGTTTCGTTCTCGCGACGATAGCGAGAGAAAATGAACGCCTGCCCGACCGGCTTGCCAACGAACGACTTGCCGAGAATCAGGGTCTCATCGCGCTGGCGCAGTTTGGCCAGCTTCTTAAACATCTTCACCGGACTGGTCTCTTGCGAGTACTGCTTCTGAAAATGACGAGCGGCGATTAGCGACGCGGCAAAAATACGCGATGCGAAATAGTATTCGGTAATTGGACAGCGTTGCCTAGCAATAGTATGTGATTATAAATGTATTTCGCAACTCGTGCAGATTTGCGACAGTGCATGTGTTCATCATTATAACTTCAAAGCAGTGCGATTTAAGAGGATATTTCTCTAACAGCGAGTTGGCCTAAATATCGATGACGTCATTTTCGATATCCGTACTGGAATAGTTAAATACTTGATCGCATTTATTTAGACCAAGTTGTTGTTTAAATTATTCCTGCTAAAGTACGGCAAATGCAACTCACCGCGAAATTGATGTTCTTGAAGTCCTCAGAAATGGGGAGCGAAACATTGGCAGTGGAGAAACCGGCGTTCACGGAGTCGTCCCAAAGCATCGCGCCTCTTTGTGGGGTTTCCTAAAATCAACTGACTTACTGGGGGGTCTGCAGTTTTCGCGAGATTTTCTGCAGCAAATACATATTCATGGATTTCTTTTAATAAAAATTAATTAATTAGGGTGCCTACTTTGCAGACATGTATTGAAAAAAAGAAACACCGCTGAACCCTGAACTTATACACCAATTACCGTAACCTTTCTTGACAAGCGCTTACTTCAGCGAGTCATTTTAACACCTCTATCCTTTATTACATTATCAGCGGTTCCATTGGGTTGCAGGAACATGCAAAACGTAGATATAAAACCTATACCCATAAGACTAATCGGTAAACATGTGGCGTTCGTGAAATGCCAGGTCCCGCCACGAAAATCCCAATGAGGCAAAAGTAATACTGTAAGTGGATAATACTAAATAGTCAAAACTGACCCCAGTCGTCAAGTCGCGCATTCCAATTTCCTCGCCGTAGTAGAAGTTATTGGAGCCGGGCAGAAGCAGCTGCAGCATCGTGAGGACCTCCGCCTGCGGTCGGTTTCCAACGCGGGATGCCAGGCGGCTCGCGTAAGGATTACCGAACTGAAACCATTTCCCAATGATACGTAGACGGTAAAGGGCCGAACAGAGTCAACGGACGAAGTGCGAAGTCCCAAATTCTTAGTGCAATAATCAAGAATAACTCCACGTCCGTTAAGTTATTCTTGATTATTGCACTAAGAATTTGGGACTTCGCACTTCGTCCGTTGACTCTGTTCGGCCCTTAAGCCTAACATTCCGGAATTGCGTTATTACACGCCATACGCACATGCATACGATACTGCCTAAAATCAGCGCATGCGCGTGTAGCGTCTTATAACGCAATCCGGAATTGTGAGGCGTACCGTCCTCGTACGTTCCCAATTACTAGCCAGGCTAAAGGGCGACGGGTACGCGAAGGCTACCGTAATCGGAGGCGCGTGATTGGAAATACTTCATATAAGAATTTGAGGCCGTAGCAATGCCGTATGGTGCTATTTGAATGAAAACATTGCAATCAGGCGAAAATCGCTTTAGGAACTATCGCGAACCTCTCGCATATAAGCCGCCCTTTAACCCAAATATCCAATTACTGATTAAATCATTACGCTGTTCTAATCAGGAAAAGACTGCGAAAATTTGGCGACAACGAAATCAAAAACTTCTGGAAAACAAGAATTGTGACGTTAACTATAACTGACTTAATCTCACTATCATTTAACAGTCTATTACCGAATATAGCTAGTGGTATTCACTTATAGAGGTTTCGGTATTTCACTTATACCGGTCAAGATTGTCGGTCCATACAATACAGCGTATCATTCCATACAAATAAGTTCGCTTATACCGGTAATTTTGGTACGTCCCTTAAATACCGGTATAACTGAATTTCACTGTATACCTGAATATACCTATAACCGACTGCAACTATAACTGACTACACCCATATCTCACTATGACTTTGACCGATGTCCTCACCTCCCACATGGGCGTAAAGTCTTCGTTGAGGTTGTGGACGGCGACGACATCGGCGAGAATTTCGTTGACGCACTTGGTGACGGTGGACTCGCCGGCGGGGCAGACGCTCGTGCCAAGCTTCACTTTGCCGAGCTCATAGTTAATGACTGTGTTCAGACCGGCATTCACCAACGCCAACTTATCCTTCTCCTTCGACTCTTGCACAGTCGTAAACAGCAGACTAGAAAAGAGAATTTAATAATTAAGAAAGGATCAGCGTATAAATGTACTTATACAGTACAAGGGAGCACCGTCGATCTATCATAGTTATCTGTTCTTACTAGTAGTATCCTTCTCTTAGAAATCCTTTGTATACATTTGTCAAGCAAGATTTCATGACAGCACTTAAATTATTGATTTTCAGAAATCGCATCAAAGTCTGAGCGCGATTTGCGGTAACGTTTACGGCATCAAATCAATACGTGCTAAAATTCTAACACGCAGACGAATAAATTGATAATGCATTCTTGACAATCGTATAACAAGCGTCACCCGCGCTTCTGGAATAACTCAACTATGCTCGACTGAAAAATGAGGAAAGTAACAAACATGGCTTTATCCTTGATGGAGTCGGTTTCGTTCTTGCGCGTGTCGATGTGATGACGAATGTCCCTGAGTACGTCCTGGATGCTATCCGAATCCTAAAATTCAGGATAATATCGTAATTGCTTCAAGACAATTTCAGGATTCAAAAATTTTAATCCCGAGTTTCAAACATTTTTCATACCGGCTTCGTTCCGTCGTTCGTGCGACCCAAGTAGTCGACGTAGGAAATGAAGAAACCGTCCACGCCACGCTCGAGCCAGTAGGTAAAGACATCCTGAAATATTATCGTCATATCTTGTCCAACTGCGCGAACATACAGTGAAAATCGTTTATACCGGAAAACGGGCGGTACTCTTTAATTGCACGTGGGATAGGGGAGGGGGATATCAAATTAACTTAACTTTCTACTATGAGAGACACTAGCTCAGAGAGAAGTGAACACACATAAATTTTAGGATAAACATTGCACACTGGCAGGTGATGTTACGGGACAATATTCGGTCTATAAATCAAAGTTATGCATATTTTTCACAGAAATTACATTATAATTCACAACCAAGTCTGAATAAATTCCTTTTTAGTTAACATATTCGCATTTTCACACATTCACTCAAATAAAATCTAAACAAAATCGCATTTTTTACATTTTATAATTGTTTACACTTTCATATTTTTACAGCTTTTTTAGTTTAAAAATATCATTCGGTAAAAGCGGTCAAATGAAGGAACGGCAAGACTTACAAACATCTGCTGGCGAAGTTCTGGACTCTTCCAGTTCAAAATAGGCCATTGAGGTTTGCCTTCATAGTGCATGTAGAAATTGTCTTTGACGCCCGCACTGAGAGGCGACCAAAACTGAAAATTTTTAAAAAATATTAATCTAAAATATAAAAGTTGGGTCATTAATGAAAAATAATCACCTTTGCAACTCTTTCATATCAAGGTAACCTCTTTTTATCCAAATCGGTTTAGCACGTACGACCAGGGTTGCCAGGTCGAAAATCGCTTTTTAAGTAAAAAGTTAGTGAAGTTTAAGAATTTTTTAAGACAAGCGCTTCCAATTTAAGACAAAATTTAAGACAAAATATTACAGCGTTATTACGACTTTTTCGAATTTCCCTTCTATATGAAAAAGAAGAATAAGCTTTAGTAATAACAGCCGATATCTAAGAAAGACAAAGAATGGCAAGACAGTTGTAACGTTTCAGCGAATGACAGAAATTTACACGTTTGCCAGCTCCTTTTTTGTCTTAAATTTTTTTGTGTCTTATAAGAATTAAGACAACACACCTAAATTTAAGAAAAACTCTTAAAAATAAGTATAAATGGCAACCCTGCGTACGACAATGTGCATTTGCATCCCAAGTGATCGAAACAGTTTGAGATACGTGTTAATATATTCAAAGAATGAAATATTACTCCAATGTGCTTCCATACCCTGGTGTATGGATAAAAACTAACTAAATTTGATGAACATATTGAAAAGTTAAAGAGGAATGTTTTTGAACACCTTACATATAACACTGCCCCTTTAATATATATCAGCACTTATCATGAGGATGTTTTCCAAACCGAAAAGAACGCTTTTCTAGTCAAATCGATAAGAAAAATGTCCTATTTGATTAGAGAGCGTCCTCTTTCAGTCGAAATTGTCCTTATTAAAATATAAAAGGTATATTCATAGTGTACGGGATTTAAAAGTGACCAACGGCAGTGCATTTTTTGCTAGCATCACTATGACTCAGGCATCCGTGCACTCTTTAAGTGCCCCTATGTTTTGTGTGGTAATGCTACTGTTGTGGGGTGCGGTCGGACCCGGACATTGTTCTGTGATATCCGTTGATATCATTCTCATATCATTCTTGCTACTCGCTCTTCCAGTAGTCGGTCGGTTCTCTGCGCCGCTCTCTCTCCTTTCTTACTCCGCGTCCTTCTACATTGTACGACCGCTCACGTCGGAATAAATTGTTGCCCAAACCCCAACAGCTACCAAAAAATGTACTGCCGTTAGGCGCTTGTAAGGGAATTCCGTCGAACCTGGTCGTTGGGAGCCGTCGCACGCCAGAAGTAGAAAGAGCTATAGTTCTGATTGGCGGGTTCTGAAGCGCGGGAACTTCGCTGGAACCATTCGTGTTCGAGAGAGGTGGTCGTTACGGGCAAGTCCATGATCATGTACATGTCTAAATAAGCGATGATAAATTACAAAGTTGGCGACATCCAAAGGAACTGGCTAACAGTACAATACACTTCTCATGATTACAGTGACACCCGGATGAGTGCACATCGATCCGGCAAGAAACTTTTGTGCATTTAGCCGGGTTGTGCACTTATCCGTTATTGGATCGTGTACAAAACATAGGGCAAAAAGAGTTCGGGGTATGGAAAAGCATCGAAAATCTGCGCACCTATCCTGGTTTCACTGAATATGCATAGTATTCACCGAGTTATTCTTTGTGCCAACGATCGAGGCTGTTAAGTTCATTCTAAATACTTTGCAGAGTGGATACATATCTATATACAATACTCGGAATAGCAATTTCAAGCAAGTGTCACAATAGGAAATTTTGACTATAAATGGAACAAAGCTGTCTACATGTGATGTCTAGGGCTCAAAATACGATACCTTTATCGTGAAGGGTGTCGATGAGCTCGGTGAGATCCTCAGATGTTCCAAGCTTTCCATCAACGGCGCGGTGATCACGGATGGCATAGCTGAACTGATCCGAGTCGAGCAAGGGAGTGAGCCAGAAGGACTGGACGCCGATCTTGCGAAGCTGTTCCAGCCGACTCGTCGCTCCCTTCAAATCGCCCACTCCATCGCCGTTTGAATCTTGCAGCGACGGCGTCCATGCCTGAAATTTCAAGAAAAATATTAATTCACGCTTTCCTTTCATTTAGCTTTCTGTTCCGTTTTTATAATTCAGGGGGAGAACTACATGCCATCGAGTTATGCTAACTGAGTGTTCATTTTTCTCTTTTATTAGCGTGAGACAGTCAACAGAGTTATTACCAACTGGGAATATCTGAGGATTTCAAAAAGTATAAGGCGCTGATGCAGATGGCTGCTCTTCAATAATTTTGAATAAAGCAAAAGAGATAGCATCGGCTATTACGGTTCGCCGATACTCCACGAAATGTGAGTCATCCTATTATATAAAACGGTAAAGGAATTGATGAAAACGTCCAAGGAAACACTGGTGCTCCATGCGTCGTAGACAGATGCGGCATGACACTTGAATTACTAAGAAATAATTATCTTTCTTGGTAACCGCTCATGTTACGGCGTGTCACCGCCAAATCGAACCATAATCCCTCCATTCGCAGTCTAGCTAATTTTAAATGGTTTAGGAACGGCGGCTAACGTTGGTGTCATACAGGACGACTTGGCGGTTTGCCAAAAAATAATAACATAATTGATAATACATATTCGTATATACACCGTACCTGATAGCAAACTTTCGTCTGATACCATTTCTGGACCGTCTTGGGGGCACAGCTCGGGCTCAAGAAGACGATCAAGATCGCGACCAAGAACATGACAATCCATGCCAGCCAGAAGAGGATGAACAGGATCCAGCTGAAAGAATATCAACCTCAATTGTAAATTGAGTGAATAGAGTGATGATGAAGTCATTATTTAGTCTAAATTTTTCGATCAGTAACGTGAAATCTCGCCAGGCACCATAGTTGGCAAAGATAAGCTCGCGTTTTGGAATTTGAACACGATTTTTACCAGAAATAAGTCATTCCTTACTTGTTTATGTGAGCAAATGGCTAAAAAGAATCGCTATCATTATTCCAAGCAGCTTGCCTTCTTCAACCAAATACTTTTCGTTACTGATCGAAAAGTTTTGACTATAGAGAGGCGATCATAAAATATGCATAATCAGCTTCTCCAACACTTCCGTAAGTGCGGCTTTCGACATTAAATTCACCTGCAGCGACTATGCGATGGTCGATCTGATAACTGTGATGCGGCACTGTCAGAAGTTGCAGTCGGCGAGGCAACAATGCTCACAGAAGGGGTTGTGGGTGGGTCAAAAATTGAGGAAGGCACAACTTCCATGGATCCGTAATTCCGACGCCGTGAAAAGGAGTGGTCGGCTTCTGGTTCGCTAATGCTTCCCGCCTGCGGCTCAGCCATCGTCTCTCAAGACCCCGTGGAGTTATAAATATTTAGCGCTTGAATTTAAGCAGCCAAATTGCAGCGAAGATGTTAATAAAGAATGAATCGAAATTCTCTCCGCCTTTTCAATTCCCGTCTTACAAACCGCGCGTGAATAGATCACAACCGCATGAATGACAACAAGAAACGACTGGATGGCAAGCAGAGCGGGTCAGATAAGCTTAGCACGCCGCGTCAGTTTACGCAGTGACCGGCCGAGAACAAAAACCGCTTTTGCCTCGCGGGACGACCGCGTTGCCGTTACCTAATCAAAACAAATGCAAGCGCGTCTAGCCGATCGATACGCTTTGGTTGTTGACGTTGGCAATCAATCAAAAAGTTTCAAATGAACCGGTTGAACAAGTGAACCGTTAATTTATAGCCCTGACGGCGGTTCGGGAATATTCCAATAAGTCTGCGTGATAGGAATCATTAAGTTTGCCTTGCTTCATGGACGGCGCCTGAAGATCGAATAAATTCGATCTATCATAACTACAGTTACTGTCTTCCGCACCAAAACAAGATGTATCAGCATATTTCTGAGCATAGGGTGAAAAATGAATTATTCGCATAGTCCGCACGAATACACCTTAATGTAGTCGCAAAAAATAGCGGTTTCTCACCGTTTATCTAAGAACTAGTTGATATCCTTCGGTTCGGGGTGGATGACAGTATTTACCATTTTCACTTTAAGCTGGACACTATTCGCATTAAATCAGAGACATTTCAAATCAATCTGGATATTTTATTTTAGATGCAAATTCAACAGAAGTGTCTAATCTGATTATTAAAACATTCACTTTGCTTTAAAAGCGTTTAATTAAAAGTGAAAATGGTATATCTTTGGATGGCGATAGAGCGAAAATCGTCGAATATGAACGAGTAAGAGAAAGACGCAAAGTCTACCAGGAAAAAGCATATAGTAAAAAACTGACCGTAGCGGTTTCCAGAAGGGATCATCGCGGTACTGCTCGAGTTGATCACGCGTCAGGCCGACAGTTGCCGGTGTCGTTCGCACAACCACAGTTTCCGTAACCTAAAATTGACGGTAAGCCATTGAATGTTCTAGAGAGACTGAAGCAATCGACAAGAAGGAAAGATAGGTCTCGGCACGAAGGGAGGACAATATACGGTCAAATTTTTTATCAGTAAGAAGAAAACGACTCATGCACCGTAGTTGGCAATGATGGGCTCACTTTTCGCGGTTAAATACCGTTTTCACCATGAATCATAGTGGCTCCTTGAATTTTACGTGCGTAAATTGATAGAAAAAAGCGCTACGGACTTTAGAAGCAGATTGCCTTATTTGATCTTATAGTTCACGCTACTGATAAATAGGGCTGTAACGGGGACGGGGAATTAGGAATTCCGGGGGATTTCGGGGACGGGGACAATATGAAATTCCGGGGAATTTCGGGGACGGGGACAAAATGAAATTCCCGGGACGGGAAATTCCCCGGGGACGGGGAATCCCCGTCCCCGTTACAGCCCTACTGATAAAGAAAGTGCGACTGCAAACCGAGGGCTATATCATTCGAAAGCGAAACGCAAAGGAAAAGAGAACATACAGTTTTATAAGCGACTGGCGGCGCTTCCTCGAGGAGAGGCGCTGGTCTTCCGACGGGAACGACGGGGCCTTTCTCCTTGCGGCCGGAGATGGCGACAATGTAGCTCTCCGTCTTGTGGCCCTTCTCCACGTCGTATAGCTTGGGGATTTTCCCCTCCGGGCCCGGCATTAATGGCTCGCTTTGCGCCATACTGCCTCTTCCACTTTCCTTCGCTTCTGTGGCTCGATGGAATCTGTGATTGTTGTTGATTTGTTTCGTTTTAATTTCCGTTTCAATGATTTGGTGAATAAGGGAAATAAACTGCGCGTTTTTGTGAACCAAACGGGGGAATAGACTGGCTACATTGCTCAGCGCGCAAAAAAGCTGCAATCATAAATACGCGCAAACAACTGAACCATCCCGTTCCTACAGTATTTTTTTGCTGATGAAATCTATCCTACTGTCTCAACACAGATCATTCATCTACATTCTCAAGTTGCAAACATCAAACCTAACGCGAAAAGCAAGCACTTTCATCCCAAAAAGCGACGCGCAAAGCTAGTTGCAAACGCTATCAACTCGAAACAACACACTTCCTACTAGTACGCAATAAGCGCAAATAAACCAGCAGCAGGCACTTGAAAAGGTGCGGCCGTCGAGTGTGCAGGCAAAGGTAATTCACAACTGAGCAAATAAGAAGGTGATGTCGGCGCCGGTCTCCACGTAGGGCCCACGTATTCGGCTCGTGTACAGACTAGACGACGAGGCACGCGCATTTAGTGTAAAAAGGGTCGGCGGCGGCGGCGGCATCAGCCCGACTAAAGCGCGCGATGGACACAGGGGCTGCCCTGTCGTCGCAATGAATACTCGCTCCCGATCGATCAGAACGTCCGGGCGACGCGACTACGGGGGGCGGGGACACACCCGGTCATTCCCTTTACTAGCGACCGGCAACCAATTTTTAAAAAAAGCAAAAATCGAAAAATTTATACATGAATCGATTCAGCACGATCTAAATAGCATTGCTGTAACATTTATTTTATTGAATTAGCCTTAAATTCAACATAAAAATGCCATAGAATGCCGCACCTCGCACGTCGGTTCTGAATAATGTCTACCACGAAAAACGCCACACTTTACCCACTTTATACCGTAGTAAACCGTGTGATTCGTTGTGGGGCCAGCGAAAAAATTTGACTGAGCATTTAGCAAGCTGTAAATTTGAGTAAATTCAAAGTAAATTTAGTGCCACAATTTAAAACTAATTTTTCGCAACGCGGCAACGTCACAGACCGTGGCAAACAATATGTCAAAATGGCCACTGCAACGCAAACTACTCATTTATTTATGTACTTTTTATTCGCAGTTCTTAGAAAATTCGAAATTTACCATTATATAGGAAATCGGTCGTAATTCAGTACAAAACTTCACAAAATTATCGCAATGCATATATAATTTTGTAATTTACGAAGCCGCAATTTTCTAGGATAAAACAATACGTAGATTCTTAATTTCCTTGTACTTTTCTAGCGCAACGCTTAGTTATTTCGCTCTTCTTCCTACAGCGAGTAGATTTTTTTCTAAGTCTGACCGTAGCCTACGGCGAGAGCCTTCTTGCGTTGTAGCGTCCAATGTCTACCATATGTACTATGTGTTTCGGCTCGTCAATTTACAGTATCCTAACTTTGGTGCCGGTC
>NIUQ01002580.1:0-21640 GCA_002796945.1 Plectus sambesii
TAGTGTATTCTCCGGTTTTACCCAGCCTTGTCAACTGGCTTCTGTAGGACCGGATTGACCAGCCGTATTTTATTCAGTAATGCACTATATAGGAGTGTATTTTGTGGGACCTTTTTCTGGGGGCACTTCATCATCACCACCGCCCACCTCTGCGCTTGTCGTTGTTAAACTATTCTGCGTCAAAATTGATTGCCCACTTCTTCCTGTATTTTTCTTAATTTCCGCTTGTTAACTGTCGCCTTAAGGTAAGCAGTCGTCGATAATCTACATAATCGACCTGAACGGCCTGAAACATGACAAGTACTTGTTGACATTGTTGGCTGGTCCAATGAAGTTTCTGGCGCAATTTATGGCCGATCACTACGTTGAAGTGATCAAGTACTTTGTACTCGTCAATGCACCTTCTTTCATGCGCCACATCTGGTGGATCATTTATCCGCTCCTGCCCGAACATACAAAGAAAAAGGTGCGCCATCTATGTAGTAAACTTTCAGTTAGATTGAATTTTGCAAGTCCAAAACAAAAATTTATTAAAACTCGCCGATGTTAAATGTCAAAAAATTTAATTTTCTCTTAATATTTGCCCAAGTTTTAAACTTGAGCCTGTTTTTCTGGGCATCTTATATATCTCCCAACGTAAATTAAGTATTAAATATTTTAAGTTATCCATTCCTCAATATCAAACATATTTGAGGTGCGCTTCTTGGGCAACAACTGGCGTGAAGAAATTCTTGAATACGCCGACGCTAACGTTCTGCCCACCTTTTGGAACCTTGATGGAGAGAGCACATTCACCGCAACTGTTCCGTCTGCGCTAAAGTACGATGAGCACAAATACTTCATCGAACCGCCTGGTGAAGACTATACGAAAATAAACGTGGGAGCTGGAAATGAAGAGTTCATCTCCGTTTTCGTGGAGCAGGACGCTATTTTAAAATGGAAATTTCATGGTAATGGCGACATGGGTTTTGGGGTTTTCTTCGCTAATGATGAGATTGAAAAGGAAGAAGCGCAGATGGATATGGTTTATCCGCAAATTATCAGAGTGACTGGCCCCATTGCCGTCCCTTTGATGGACAGTTTGGTGTGCAAGAGAGCCGGAGTGTACAAATTCTGGCTTAGCAACCGTCATGCCTGGTGGCACACGCTGAAAATACAGTACAGAATATGGATTGAATCAGACAATCAGCCAGGGACTAAGCTTATATAGAATACACTGGGACTGAATTTTAAAGATCTAAAACTCTAAATTTTGAGAAACTCGGAATTTTTGGCCATTCATAACCCCACCCTTGGCTCACCTGCATTGCACTTGTGGGCTCAATCAGTCTGCAGCTAATATTCACTGAATTTTATCGCAGCCATTAAATATTACTACCACTTTATCGCGAGCAAACTATTCGGAAAGTACACGTTCGTATTCTATGCTAGTTTTGTTCCAATATGAAAACAGGACGCATAATAATTGAATGATTGTGATTATGTGATAATGTGATTCTTTATCGCTAGTATCTTTGAATTCTCGTTTCCGTCAATGTCTTTCACGTAATGAAAAGTTCTATCGACCAATCAGTAAATGAGTTTTGACACGTGCCGATGTTTCAAAATATAATTTTAGCAAACTTTCGTCGTTTGTATGCCAAACAATAATATCATTGACTTCAACCGTATTCAGTGTTCGCTTTAGCATTTACTATAAAAACTTTTTACAAGTAGTGTTTGCGTATCGTAATTACCGTAATAAATTCGCTGTAAACTCTCTTACTTAAAATGGGGCTGTAACGCTTATGACTCCAGAATTTTTAAAACTGGTTACTTCGATCTGATCCAGTGCTGAATCCAGTTTCAAAATTGTTACTTGAGAAGTGGAATGGAAGAAATTATTATACAGAAATCGTTAAACCTCTGATTAGTATGCAAACTGAGTGCAAAGCTATTGCATTTTGTACCCAATCGATCTGAGAGAAGATATTTTATTCCTAGCGTAGTATCACTATCATAGAGTGCATTTAAATATTAAATTTGAGACGCCCTCGCGCATTTGCTGCCGCGCTTTTTACCTCTGCGCTCCATTCGACAGTTATTTTATGAATGAAAGCCAAAAATTGCATCATCAATCTCATCTTTGCATCAACCGTACGGCCGAAAAGAGAACAATATACTACACCATCACTAGCGATATANATTTTATGAATGAAAGCCAAAAATTGCATCATCAATCTCATCTTTGCATCAACCGTACGGCCGAAAAGAGAACAATATACTACACCATCACTACCGATATATATTCTTTGGAAGCAACAATTTATCGATATCTTTTTGAAGCTCCGTTCAGGCCACCTGTGGTAGGCTGATTAGTTGGTGTCTCTAACTGATCCGTCACCGCTTTGAGCAGCCCAGCAAAAAAGTCAAGAACCGAGCTGAGAAAGCCTTGACCACCTGATGGTCCAGTCGTACTGCTGGCTAGGTTTTGATCAGTCATTGGTGGAAAATTCTGCAGAGGAGTAGGGAATGGGTTGCCGCTGTTAACATTGCCTATCCCAGTCGTTTGTCCATTTCCATTCAGTCCATTATTATAACTAATGGTTTGAGTCGTCCAGTAAAGACCTGGGGTGGTAGTGGGAATATTTTGATTGTTTGATATGACATTATCATTTCGTATTATTTGACTTGACTGCATAACGACTTCATTTGCAGCTCGTTGTCCAGCCTGAACAGCTCCAGTCATAAAACCCATCCACTCGGTGGACGTCTCAGTCCCCGCCCACATGATTCTCTGACTCGTTGGAGCTCTGATCAAGTCGGCATAGTTGGACGGAACTTGGCTCGGTGCGAGGCTGGCCATGCATCTGAAAATTAATTGCCATACGAAATCTGAACACACAGGGGCCAATTTCATAAACCAAATGTTAAATGTGGAAATGTAATTAAATTGTTGCACCATCATCACGCTTATTGTGAACAAACGATTCATGAAACTACAGAAATGCGATTACATTTTTCATTAACGTTTGTATTATGAAATGGCTCCTAAAAGAAATTTGCATCAGTTAAGGTTTGAGCCAAATTAATACCGCTATGAAATAATTATAGTTATGCTTTATGTCCAAACTCTTACCCTCGACTCATTAGCTCATTTGCCCAAGTCATTTCGCGATAATCAATAGGTGTTGTGGCATTGCTCCCAATTAGTAATGCCAGTGCATCTAAAACGGCGCTTCTTCTTGTGGCATTGTCCAAATCGCGTCGAGACTCAACAATGCCTTCCAACGCCGCCGCATTTAGCGCTGTCGTTGCGTCGGAGGTTACGAGCGACGAGATTGGCGCGTTCATCGTTGTGTCAATGACCATTACGTTACCAGACAGGTTCTGATCTCGCCTAGAATGGTCAAATGAACACTCCTTGAACTATCCCGCATGAACAGGTGCTAAAAGAAAATGCAATAATCTTGAAACATGCCTGCAAACCTAAATTAGCATTAAATTTTGCTTCAATTAAAGCCTTTATTATACTAAAGCTAGTGAAAAGAGCCGATGACTAACCAGAATGCGCTTGGATACGTCGCCACGAACTTGATGCCTGTGCTCTTCGGCGCGAAGTTCACTAATAAATTTCGCTTCTCGAATGAAAGCGGTGGACTGAAATTAATTTCGCTGGCAAGAACTGGCGGAACGGCCATGATGACGAAGCTGGTAGTGTAGGCGTTCCCTTGATAAGTCCCGACGGTCACGCTATTTCCCTGAATAACGACGCGGCAAACTTGCTGGTTCAGTCTGATATCGACGTTCTGCGCGAGTCTGTCGACGAGCGACTGAGCTCCTCCGCTGATCCTGGATGACCGAGAGCTGTCGCCGCTCTCTGAAGAAATAAAAGTATGGATTTGACTTAAAGAGAACTAGAGGTTTATTTTTTGATTTCTGTCCACAGAAAGAGGTATTTCTTGTGATCTAACTAGCACGGGTGGCACAAGCGACTTGTCCACTGACAAAGCTGATATATTGTGAACGCATTTATAGAAATTGCTGTTGCTGGACTTTAACGGGGGCTGAAGTATGTACGAACTTCAGACGAATTAGTTCTGACCAGTGTTAATAATTGGTAGGGTAAACGGAATTATTGATTGTTTTTGAGTATAAAACTTATTAATAATTTCACATGTCTTATTAATCAAGTAACTAAGTCTGTATCTTCGTTTCAACAGTAGTACTGGTGCGTGAACATACCTGCTATTATTGTATCAAGTCGGTTTCCTGCACTCCTCAGGAACATCAAAAAGTGCAGCATTGACATGTTCTCTGGAGTGGTGTCAAACGTGAAACGAATCAGCGATTTCACCGCTTCAGCAGCTTGCTCTAAACAGATAAATGCAAAGATCGCTTTTCAGGCATTTCCAAGGGAAAATTTTCTTGCAAAAATAAAGGTAGCAAGACATCCTACTCCAGCCAGCGTTCAGGATCTTGTCCTTATTTTTTCATACCTTCGTTCAGATAATCTCGCACTTATAAGTTTCTAACCTGAAGGTGGAGCAAAGAAGGAGAAAAAGCAGTCTGCATCATCAGATGGGTTCATCTAAAATTGTCAGCTATCTTACGGCAATCTCAATATCCCGCGAGACCTCAAACACTACCAATTTTCGCTTTCTTGCATCAGTATCTAGTTTGGTTCCTTCTTTCCCTCATTTGTCTACAGACTCTCCTCCACGGCGCCTATTTCAATAAACCAATGCTGTTAAAAATTTGCAGAACTGCAAAAGTACAAGAGCGGTGCTTTATCAGAAAACTAATAAATATCGAAGAAGGACAAATCACCGCTCTTGCGATTTCACAGTTATTTTCAATTGTTTCGAGAAAGACACGTCTGAAGCCAGGTCTTCTTTCATCAGCACAAAAGACACACCTGGAATCCTCATAAGAAGCAGGGCGTCAGCAACGTTCGTTCTGTTCCAGTAGACATTGCGACGGTCGTCGTATGTTCCATTAAGCGGATCGTCGAGCAACATTGACTCAATTCGGCTAAATCCAGTTAATTCTTCTTCAGAGAAATCTGTGCCATTTGAGGTATAAAATTCCGGGGATGCATTTGATATCATGTGATCGACTCGCGAGCCATCTACTCTCTGCGCGTAAGTGTCGATGCCCAGTTCCGCTAACAAGTTGACGATTGACGTTTGTGAAGCACCTATCCACTGTCCACCTTAAATCGTCCTTTTGCATAACACAAGTGTCCATACGACGACGCGATGCAATATTACGCGTTCAGGGGCGCTAGTAAAATGGTGGAAACCATCAAGGATCTCCCTGCATTGCTTAGCAGGTTTGTATGAGGTCACCACCGAATCGGTATGTGGGACTCCTTTGACGCATTGCACTCCTTTAACAGAACCTTCCTAATATTACTGCGGAAAGGATAAGAACACATACATTTTCTACGAGCGGCTGAAAGATATTGCCTTCCAGCGGACTACTGAAAATTCTTCCCAATGTCGTCTCAAGATTATGCAGGCGTCTGCAGAGCTTGAGGGTTGGTAAGCGATTTAAGATACTTTTAAAAAAGTTGAAACTACATCAATACCTTCCCTTATATGACCCAAATCTCAAAAATGTTCCAAAATCTCACCTAAATCAAATCGGTCAGTTCCACCATTAGTGGACGTTCGCATATCGACCGACCAAGCTCGGCCGCCGATGCGATCTCTCGCTTCCAGGACAACGAGACTTATTCCAGGATTTGCCTTCTTCAGCGTGTAAGCGGCGGTTAATCCCGAAATTCCACCACCGATGATTACAACGTCAAAATTCTGCACTTGTCCTTTTGCCGCTGGCAAAATAAGGAGCGCCATGACAATTGTTGCGCGGACGAGTTCAAGCATTTTTGAACTGCTTTGCGTTCTCGCTGCAATAAGGATATGTATTATTCACTGACATGTACCATGGGGCGCGCTTTGGGTGTATCCTCCAAATATATTCACTACCTCAACTTTTCCTTCTTTCAAAAGAATATATGATACCGTTTAGAGGAGAATATACCCTTAGTGCTCACGATTGAATCATAGGTAAAGTAAGAGAGTTAATCAGAGACTTTAGGCCGGGTAAGCAGAGTGACGCCTTTTCATCGTGCTCAGCTATTGTATAACCCGACGTATAGAGCATACCGTCTGCGGAAACGTTCTTTGCTACTCCCAGAGTCCAGACCTCAAGGCTAGTGTTGGACCCTCCTCAGAGGCAGAGCCACCAAAATCTATGAGCGAAAGACATTTCTAATAAAAGGCACAAACAATATAACCAGAACGACACGCTCGTTCATACCCTATTCATCAAGTGGTGTTATCTTTACTAGTCGGCGCATAAAGGCCCAAGAGCCGCCTCTTACGCTGCTAACGACCAACCGGCCACTGATCGACAAGGATCCGGTTAAAGAATGTTCTATCGTCGTCGCGCTTTGCCAGCAAAAGGGCGCCATCATATGTGTCACAGGTGGGATACTAGTCCCTCTGTATGATTTGTCGCTTCAACGCTCCGCCTTGTTGTTTGCTTTGCGTCCAGCGTTGCTCCGGTTGGCTTGTTTATAGTTGCTTTTAAAGTTCTAATGGCAAAACTCGTCACATGTCGTCACCAATGTTCGATGCTTTCTTAATCCTGTTTAGAGAGCATGGAACAAAAACGCTATGTTGAAATGGTCACAGTAAGCGTTGGTTACATGAGCATCAAGCAAGCTTTTCCGGGCTAAACGATATTCAAAATGCATCCGCTGATTGCTTTTTCGTCTGATTGTACCGATAAGATGCGTGTAAACTTTCGATATACAAATAATTCAAATGGGCTGCGCGGTAATAACAGGGCCGACCGATAGGCGAAATGGCAAAAATATGATCGATAGGCTCACTCGTCGGTCGGTCGACGCAGCGAAAACGCCGCTTAATGGTATCAGATAGTTAAAAGTACAACTCTTAATATGTGACGCATTTTATGCTGGATCTCCCAATCGACAGATTTATGCCAGAGCGTTTGGAAGCCCATAAAAGTGAGGCTTAAGCTAACGATAGGACTACAGAGCTCGCGTCAGTGTCTGGCGCGCGGCGAGCAAGATGTTATTTGCTGAGCACCCTTCGCTTCTTGAAACCTGTCAACCGACTGTTTGATCAGTGTTGTCGAACACTTGCTACTTCGTCTCTAGTAAACAAAAACTGATCGTCGCGTACCGTCGAAGTGTGCTCAATTTTAGCAGAAGTGCGCAGGCAATAAAACTTGCAAGAAGCTCATAAAATCATAAAAATCTGCTTTCATACATTCCCTCCATGTGCTTTTTCTTGTGGGGCTGAGAGAAGAGCGACGAATATTCTTTAGTTGTGCAGGAACACTTTGAACGGAGTATAGGACGAGAGCGCTTTGTTTCTGAGTACTTGAATATTGCAATGAAAGTTTCTTGGACGAGGCTTGGGTACAACTGGACACTCACCCGCCCTCTATTTCTGATCTTCCCAGCGCGATTTTTTCTTTCCTCGAGCTAAAAGCAGTTGCGGAGAAAGCGCTTTGAGAATGAAAATGCGGCCATTTATTTTTTAAGCAATGTTCTAAAGGAATTCCCAAAACAGATTTTTGCGCCTGTTTCAATGATTGATTTGACTGAATGCATAAATGAGTTGCTGCTCACGAAGAGTCCTTGGAGAAACTATGAATTAATGGTTTACTAGATTACTTTCGCACTTGAGCTTCTGGAAACTTTTAGCATGCCCCTCGTAAATCCTGCGAATGATTGATGAATCTAGTGTTTCAAGTTCAGTCTTTATTAACGTCATGAATGATGACGGTTGCAAAGCGCTTAAAGCGCTTAGAAAAAAGCTTAGAAAAGCTTCTAGAATGGAACAGTAAAACTTCCGATAATTTTCCACCAGCACGTTAATTAACAATAGAACTGTACTCACTTTCAGTAAAGGATTAGCGACGTCATAGATTAAGAATTTTATCATACCATCTGTTTTCAGTTAACTGCTAGGTAATTACTTTCAATTAACGTTGTTACAAATATTTTACTGCACCTTTCTAGTTAGCCTTTCTGTCATGAACATATCACAATACAAACTGGTCGTTTTCTCTCCAAGAAAAAACGTGGTTGCGGCTAGTGAACTAATAGCGTGTCATTTGTTTCTGTGAGGATGTGACAGCCTCTTTGGTGTGAATCTCATTTATTTTTTAAAATTTGCCTGTCATCAGCTATCGCAATAAAGCGCTATTTTTCACGTTCAGCAGCTATAATTGTGATTCATGTTCCATGATTTCCATTTTTAACCTTCTATTACTAGATTGGTTCCATATTTAACAATCACTTCGCAATAGACAGCGCATTAGACTGCAGTATTGCACAAGTAGTGTTGTCATCTGAACCACCCTCGTTTAAGCGCGTGTCGTGCGCACGTTCCTTGTTCTTTTGGACCGTTATCACGTCCTTTATACATTCAACCGCCATCAAACCCAACAATGTTCCTAGATTCTCGTATGAACTTTCAATTTTCTCTTTCATCGAGGTCGTTTGCTTAAGCCTTTCAGCAAATGCGTTAGAAAGCCACTTAACCTACGCCTACAGCATTTACGATCTTAATAGTCTTATAATAGTCTCATTTAGTCGCTTACTCCGCATCTGCCCACACATATGTTTTGAACCTGGCGAATTTGTGCCGCCGTCTTCGCGCTTACGCTGCTTGTTTTCCGCTCTTGTCCCCCTCTCGAGAGGTTTTGAGCATACCATAAAGTCGCAGTATAGCATCTCTCTAATGCAGCACGCATATGGCAAAAGCAAAATATCGTTGGGTAAGTACATGATATGGTATTGCGCTTGGTCGAATAGCTAATACTTTTGTAAAAAGTGTAAAGCGACAGGAGCAAATCAGTCGTCGATACATAAAACTGTTACTAGCTTTCGTTATCTGAACTTTTTGTCATAAATGCAAGAAAAAAAATGAAGGAAAGCTCGAAAAGTAAACCGAGCTAGTTTGAAATTCAAGCACCAAACTCTGAGCCTAAAACGCGGTGGCTTTCGTATTGACGGTATTTTATCTTACTACGGACAAATATATTTGCAACAATGTGTCTAGCTGGTCGTCAAATTCTCCTGCACATTTACTTCTGCATTCTTCTCTGGCTATTCCTGTATCTTACTCACATTTAATCTTTTTAGCCACGTATTGCATTATTTTTTAAGTGTTCATGCCGATAGCTTCTTTGTTAGTTGTTGAGACAACATCCTGTTTCTAACAAATGCATCTGGGAAGAAGCAAATAGGAAAGAAAAGTAATTTTCTTCAGGCAACGCTTGACTATTGCATTTGAATTCTCCATCTGATTCACAATTCTGAACGTCTTCGTATGTTTGCTTTTCTGTCGTCAGCATTTGCTCATAGAGAGCTCCCTGAGGCGGATAGAAAATCAGCACAGAGGAAACTAGTTTATGATTCATCATACGTCACATATCCTGAAAGATCAAATGCATTGAGAACAGCTTCGTTTTTGTTATGCATCAACGTCCATTACATTGTATTTGATGTCTGGTTCATAGATAGTGGCCCACTGAAGTCTAAAAGCAATTAAAACGAGCTCAGCTGAGGAATACTTAGCGATCGCCGTCTAGCGCTGCTTCCCCGAATCGCTTACCAATAATGTTGAGACGGCTGCCAGCAGTCGTCACATTGTGTCTTATCTTCTCACTTGGTGGTTAAGTGTAGTTATTGTTACTCAACTAAATATCAAAAGGAGAGAATAAAGAGGAGGTACAGGCCTGTACGACACCATTTCTATAAGTCATCTCACAGATAGAAAGAGAGCAAGAAGTCTATTCAGTACTCACAGCATGCTGACTCAGCGCAGATTGCATACGGGGGAAGAACAACTAAGGGATAGCCAGAAACTATTCGAAATTCTGCTCGCAGGCAGTGAAGCTCTTAATCTATATTTAAAAATTAGAATGCACTAAGAACAACCGTACAATCTGCAGTAGAAACCCTTATTTGTGACCATAATCGCGAAACAACGCAACGCAGAGGAAGGGTATAGATTCTAACCATGCGCCATTGGTATGACCCGATCGGTCAGATTCGTTTCGGCCATGCCATATACACATGTACATAGTTATGATGAGCGCTATTACCGTATTTTATGAAATAGAAGCACTGTGCCATTATTAAATCAACCCCATCTCTATCCAGTGCCACTATTCCTTTGAATACGGTATGTTATTAACAAAAGCGTGCTATGCTGCGCCACCTTGCCCGTTTTATATGTGTTTCAAGCGAACTCTTTGAGATTTCATTAAAACTGATACATTTCCTTTATTTGGTGAAAGGAACATTTTGAACTGAAAATGTCGGCAGTAAGCGGAATTACTACGGTATATTTTCATCCCTTTCAGCGTTTAGCGCATGGGGCGTATTGTCAGCTTATCAGTTTTCTTGTGTTGGGCAATGAGTTATTTTAAAGATAAATCAATCCCGTCTATCGGATCATTTTGAGAGAATTCACACCTTCTCTCAATCCTAATTTATTTTCGATCATTCGAAAGCAATTTAGTAAAAACTTCGAAGCAATCCGTGCATATGAATTTGCTCACCTGTCATAGCAGTTGTATGAACATGACTAATTCTTTGAAAAAGATATTGAAAATAATTCGAGCCGAAGTACCGGCAGTGACTAAACTTCACTTAGTCACTGGAATCAGAAACTAATTGGTGGCATCTCATACTTTTGATATGAGATCATACACGGCTGAAATATGACGCTCAGCAAACTTATCTCAGATTTTAGTGACTGAGCTCTAGTGACATTCGGTCAAGGAGAGCGGAAAGGATCGTTCCCTCTCGCATTGGGTCGCCCAGAGTTTAAAAATCGAAAACCTCTCCGTCATTCGTTTTCTCTCTTATCATGCATTTCGTATTACTGAAAGGATTAATTGTCAGAAATTTAATTAATGCTCGGAGAATAAAGCCGCTTGCAACATATGCAGACATAGGCACTTGCGTTGATGCCGCCTTCGTAACAAACATAAATCCGATTACACGAGCGCATCGGTCAGTCCAACTACTAATCGGATTGCTGCTTTTCTGCTGAAGTATAATTCCGCAACGCTTCTGTTTGCAATATGGCACCGGTATATTTGAACGAGGTGGGCAGCACATCAAGTGATCCTCTGAATTTCGGTCCTTGCAAAAGGAGTATCTCAGTCTTCCACGTGGCTGTAGAGATCTCCCAGGGTTTCTGGTGATCTCCCAGTGTTTCTGTTGATCTCCAATTGTTCATTTCCTCCTTCCCCAGCTCGCGCAAGTGATCTTGATTTGAAAGAGTACTGCCACAGACTTACAAGAACTTTAAGCAAATACAAGCACATATGCAATAGCCCTTCGAGTTTAAGAAATAGCAGCAAACTTTTAATAACTTTGTTAACAGCGAACTTTAAGTTTGATAACTAGCAGCGAACTCAAATAACTTTTAATTAACATAGATCATATCTTGAGCAGAGCTTATGAGGCGGCATGATGATACATAGGTATATATAGTGGGATGGTGATGAAGACAATGAAATGACTCAGACAATTATCACGATTTTGAAATGGTCATTGATGATGCGCCGATAAAACCATCTAAAGAGTGATGCGCCCACTTAAAATGCGCTTATCCGAATGAATGATGATGAATGAATGTATGACATGAGCTGGTTCAGTCAAATGCCCTAGTAAACGTTAAGAAGAAAAGGAGCATAATCGCGTATATTTAGTGTCTCAGCGCTAATCAGAGCGACCAAAACTCTTCACACTAATTACTAAATTACGCTACGGAATGACATCACTTTGCAACAGATAAGCAATCGGCTCTCTGCAACTCATATATAATTGAAAGATTCTTTTCCACTCTATCCCCCAATACTACCAATAATTTAGCGATAAATTATTTGGAATAACTCTCAATACGCTCCTACGCATTTTTATTTCATCATCAGCATTAAAACACGTTGTCGGTCTGGCTGTTCGGCTAGGGCCGCCTTCGACAGTAATGCCATGGTTTAGGAATGCTTGTATGGAATCAAACGAACTCTTCATCATAACAATTTTTACCGCATCTTGAAAACAGACTACACCTTGTTACGATATTTGTTAAACGATGATTTGACAAATTTTGTGGGAAAGGTGATAGATCTTAGTTTGCAGTATAGATGCAATCTTATCATGAATTTGGTCAGAGATTAAGCAGCGTGTGAATTTCAGGTTTTTCTCAGGGACCAGGAGAAAAGTTCCCTGACAGCCATAATCTTAGGCCACGCAACAGAATGCAATCAGGCATTAGTTGTAGTCGCTTTGATCTTTGAAGAAAATTTTGCTAGGAAGCTAATTACGAGAGAGATGTTAAACGGATTATCCTTGAGATTTACACCTCGTCTCTGAAATTGAATCTGTCCACGTCTCCTCTGTGCAAATTAAGAGCGCAGTTCACAGCTTACCTTAGGTACAGTTTAAAAGCTGTTTATTTTTGTCAGCGGAGTTACCATTTATTCCATGCACGCTACTTTCACTTCGCCCTAATGAAACAACGCGTGCGATGTACAGTTAATCTTCTTAGCTGCGAACGCGAGCAAACAATCGGGCCATATATAAGTGAGCGGGTTGAGGAAAAAACAGTGCTTTCGTTTGTCGTCCTCGAAGGACTGATAAGAGTAGATGTAATTTGTCTGACATCCAGTTTCAGTTCTTCCATGCAATTACTTTATAAGACAGCATAGGGTTCCCCCTTTTATGGGCAGTTTAAAAAAGTACGGCTTTGAGGCCTAGGTCTGTCATATTTAGTAAAATTACTTAAAATATCATTTCTATTTTAGTAAGGACATTTTCCCGTTCGAAGACAACGTTTCACATAACAAAGCGATAGTAGTTCGCTTCGAGGGGTAACAGTCGAATGTTTGAACGGAGATTAGGCGCGAGGAACGGATGAGGTTGAATAGGAGGAGTTCTGAAAATGGGGGAATCAATAAAGCCAAGAGGAAATCCATGACAATATTTTGGTGTGATCGGATTTCAGCAATCACGGTGAAGTTCCTCGTCGGTCCGTCTTTAAGTTCGCGTCTGATGGTAAGCGCAGGGCTTCAAATCCAGACTTTCCGAAATCCAAGAAGCAGGGCTAGGGCTCTAGGCAATATGAGCGTTGGACACGACGAAGTATAGTCCTAATACCTCTCAGCGCCCACCTCTGTTCTGACCTTAAAAGAATTCTAGACTATGTTTCCCTTTATGTGCTGGTCAAGTATGTCTACTTTTCAGCCCTTTACCATCGATTGAGTTACTCAAACAGTCATGACGTCGGCAACTGCGACTCTGCTCGTTTTCACAGCTGCTTTATGCTTCTTCTCCACCAGGACACTTGCTGGTAAGAATTTTAAGATTACATTTAGTTTGCTCCCTTGCAGTTGGTAAACCACTGGTTTCCAAAATTTTTTGGACTCGCTTCGACTCCACGATTAATCATCGTTCCCGTTAATGCGATGCTCGGCTTCAAAATGCTTTAATAAACAAATACAGCAGTATTTTGCTTTCAGTAATAAGCAAAACTTTCAGTTGAACAAAGAGCAAAGCATTTCGATTGAATCCGAGGTCAGAAATACTATTGTCTTGATTAGAGGTGCTCATATGTTAAACTTTCTTGCGTCTGCTCAAAACTGAAAAATTCATTCAGAAATACTCGTTCACTTGTCTTGAGAAAGAAGTTTCAATGTTACCGTAAGATAGTGCTTGAAGGAAAACTACCAGTGGCTGAGAAGTCATCAGTTGCCATTCGTCAAGTACGCATTATTGATGTGCTGCGAAATCCTTACTCAGCCTTTGACCAAGCTTCTAAAATGGCGGAATGGCGCACCATGACGGAAGATTACTTCTACGTCATCGGCAAGGTAATAATAACGGTGTTGTTACTGTAGTGTGTTGTAATCGCTACGATACTTGAAAGTGAGGATGAATATAACTACAAAACTTAAGAATATAGAAAAAACTGCAAGAAGTTAGTTGTGAGAGATTCTGTAGCCGCATTGAAATCTTGATAAGGCCCAGAGAGGCTTAGAGGAAAGTTTGAAAACGGAAAACTGTTCCAAACGATTCTTTCGATTTTGCTTAGAATGAACAATAATGGAAGCTGTGGTCACCTGCAAAATGCAAGAGCTTTTGCACATGACTGTTACATCTTAGATGCTCGATAATCGTGTCCTGGCGCAGAGAATGAGATGTAATTTTCGACAATTTAGATATTGTACCTTTAAAAATTCAAGAAACATGCGATATTTTTCTCATTTTTATACTTGTGATTACTCTTCCACTTTATTGCTCTATTCATTAAATACGTTTAGATCAGAAAAGTAGAGCAGGACCCATCTGCCGTTAACCAGACATCGTCATTAGCAAACAACAAAGATTCGGACTACATAAAGAGATATTGAATCAAGTGCCTTCGAGAACGGTTGCCCAAAGACTGATACAAAATAGACTTGCTCTGCAAATTTTATGCGTTACTGAATAAATGTATGCTGTAAAACTATAAGCCGGGCGGCGCGCAGCGAGAAACAGCGGACGGCTGTGTAGTCGAACGACTCATGGGTGGAGGAGTTTCGAAAACTAATGTACTAACATGTAAAAGGGAAGCGTGAAGATCCATGAAAACCTTCTAAACATTCGGGTATTTTTGAAAATCGGGAAAATTTGAATTCCTCAGCGATCCGCTAGCTTCGCCCCTTGCATGAACTACGAGGGATATTTTTTTCTTCATATTTTGCGAAAATTATTTTGAAAATGTTAAATATGTGCTGTACATTATTCTTTAGTAGCGCAATTGTTAACAATATGAGTGTCTTTGATTGTGAATTTGCGGAGCCACGAATTTCTGTAGAACGTGACTATCATTGAAGAGGTGAAATTTGCCTCACTGAATTGCTGATAAAACAATATTTTGTCGGTCACAGCAAAGAAGAAAACAAATTTGAGAAAATGTATGTGATCTGCCATATTTTGATATGGTCTAATCTTGTCTAGCGCTCATCGATCGAAGGTTTAGTCAAATGGGAGCGCCAAATTCAGGGAGCTCGGAATATCCTGTGTCGTAGTATCCGGATATGTGAGACAGTGTGTCATTTCCCGAAGAATGTTCAATTCGAGAGCTGAAACACAAATATATGAGTTTCTGGCATGTGACATGGAACTTGTAAAATCATGTTCATTCATACACAATTGAAAATACACACATTTTTACATTCTAGCACCATAATTCTGGCCCACGATTCTTTTATACAACTAAGTTTGTAGCTGGCGGGTTGGGCACGCTTCATATACTTTCAGAAATATCCGCGCTGCTCATAAAACTACAAAACTGTAATTTCGAAATAACAACAATAAAGATTATTATTATTAAACTCTCTATCCTGAGAGACGAAATTGAAGAGCTACTTTCTAATATCTATTTACTATTACCGTAACGCCCCCCTCACGCCGTGATCGAAAAAATACACGCCCAGGGCGTCTATTAGAGGATATACGGTATATTAAGATTACCTTGTGATTACGTGCACACTTAGCGCCTTGCGTCTTGTTTATGCGTTAGGGTCAGTTTTTGGGATTACTAATTCCGTAATCTTTGCTGTCGTATGACGTCTGCTCGCATCGTCCGAATATTACTAACTGCCGTAATAATCTTTCTCGATCGCATTATGTGGACTGCCCAAGCCTAATCCAAGAGTCACGGTTAAAGCACGCACATGCAATGTGCACTATCTTTAGTTCAATCACGGATTTAGTGTGGGATATACGGGGCACGCGCTCTCATTCATTGCCTTCAAAGCTTAGCCTCATCCAAAATCCTGTAGTTTAGTCTCGCAAAATCAACAATTATCTCTTTGTAGTTTGTATTTAATTTGCTTGAAGTAATACCACAGTCGGGCTACGTGCAATCTCAGTCTCAATACTATAAAATTCGGGGGATAATGTCATTCCGTACCATGCATGTTTTGCAACAACCACGCACTAGTATGGAAGCGGCGCGCGCCCATGTTATTGTTTGCATATCTTTAACTTAGCCTGCCTGCGCAACGTAGCACCGCCTCGCTGCCGTATCTGACCTTGCTTTGCGCTCGTCGATTGCTGCCAGAATTCAGTGACGAAAGAACAGATTGAGTTTCCGTTCATAAATATGGCAAACTTTTCGTCCTCTGACGCTCCTATTAACAGATCTGAGTACCAGATTTGCATAATTTTGTGGCTGGTAATTGGTGTAATATTGTTCGTTGTGAATGCTTTAATTGTCATCAACTTACTACGTCACCGCATGCTACGTGCAAGGAAGGAATATTTGCTTTTGACCGGTTGGTTTATTAGACAGCTTTTCTTTCACAAGTTTTCCTTTACAAATCGTTCACTTTGATGAATACATTTGAAAATAATTGTAATCTGAGACAGTTAGTTAACACTCTGAATTTCATATTGAACCTCTAGATTTGATTGACCGACCAATATTATTGATGAAGTGTGCAAATATTATGTCTGCTGGAAGTTTTCGTGAATACATACATTAAATTAAGTGTCGTGGCAGCGAATGAAAAGTATTAAATGTCGTATGAAATGATGTAGAATGACACACGAAGGAACTTTGCAGTGATAAGAATGTTTGATCGCTAGCAAAAACAGCAGCCTGGGAGATTTGGGAAACATTTCATTCATCATATCACACCTTTTCGTAGATGAAAATTGTTAAGTAAGCGTCAAATGAAATTCGACATGTCAAGTAATGCGTTATGTAAGAGGCTGAATTCCTTGTGAGAATGATTGTAAGCATGCACACACCTGTACATACAACGAAATCCCTTTGGAAAAGGAAGAAGGGCACGATAGTGAATATGAGAATGGTACGATCAATAATCGTGCAAGCACGAATCTGTGGGAACCTCAATTTGCGCGAATTTGAAAAATAAGCGCAAATAATGCCTATAATAACACTGTTGGAAATTGTGATATAGGGGTCGTGTTTGAACGGTCGTTCTTCGTGATTCGTGATAAAGTACTGTCCAATTTAAGAGTAGCTTTTATTGGGTGTATTTGCTCTTTAGGCGCGTCGCTAAGTTCAAATCCTTCAGTCTTAATATAGTCTTTTTGCGGTTCTCCGTTCGAAATCTCTCTTGTATTGCAATTTGTACGTAAATTTTTAGGCCTGGCTGGCTCAGATTTCCTGCTTGGAATTGCGTCAATAGCCAATGCGGCGTATCAGCAAAGAATAATAAACGAAGGACGAGAAAACGTGCAAATAAAGCAATCAGATTGCATTGGGACACCGCAGTTCTTAGTAACGGCATTCTCTGGTCCAGTCGAAGCCGGCATGCTCTTCGTAATCAGCTTCGATCGACTCTTGGCAGTTCTTTTGCCGCTCAAATACAGTACCCTCCACCGAGCGTACGCGCTTACCTTAATTGGCGCTTGTTATGGCGGCGGCGTTGCCTATGTCATTTTTCTTTACTTATATGCACTCATTCCAAAAGACACAGACCCGACTATAAATGCAATCTGTTCTCTACCAAAAATGAGCAGAATTTACGGATCAACTTACTATGTGCGAATGAGCTTCGCTGTTCTGAGCATTGTCATTTACATCATGGTAGTCCATCAATTTATAAGACATCGGCGAAGATTAACGAGCAGTTTTCCATCGATGAAAACTCGATTGCGGTCAGCGCAGCGCCGCCTAACGGTGACGGTTGGAATCTGCGCGCTGCTGACATTCTTTTTGTACGTAGTGCCCACGCTTCTTGCTGCAATACATCTGAGCGCAAGGTAAGAAGATTATATATATAAATACTCTAAGTTTGTTCATCATTAACGAAGCACCAAAAGATAATTCCTGTTGCACTGAAATAGACTAAGTTTATAATGTTGCGGGATTAAGTCAAAGAGCAAAACAACGAGGCGGAAAGAAAAATAAGAATTATTTGAGTATCCTATGAGCCATATTGTCCTTGCAAGGCTAGAGTTTTACTTAATGCTGCTAATAAAGAAATCATCAGCGGAAGTGAAATATTTTTCCAAAATAAAAATGTAGCGCAGCAGTTTCCGATATAACGATTCTATCGATTTCAATTCCAGTTTCTTTTTTCAATAAAGCGACTCTTCCTTTGCAATTCGGATTCCTGAGTCAAAACAGTGGTTCATTAACGTAATATTCCGTTATTTCATTTCATTTTCTGAACTATTAGAAATAATAAAACAACTTACTGAGGGTAGCAACTATTGTTATTATGCTTCCGAATATTACAATCGCTGCTCTTTACGCAATATAAGTACCTTATATATTTTGTATACTGTGCTAAAGCAGCGATATTACAGTACCTGGGCGCATGCCGGATGGGCGCTTATCAACGTGAACGCCATGTTCAACGCTATTGTTTACTCTTTGCGGCATGAGGATATCAGAAATGGGCTGAAGCTGCTATTTCGTTGCGAAGAACTGCCGTCTGTTGCTGAACGGAGGTTACGTGCAGAGTCGCAGACGTCGGCAAGTGCCACTGGCAGAGCGGCGGTTTTGTTTGCTTGCGCACTCGGCTATACCAGAACAGGAAGAATTACTTCTATCAGCACCAGTGTCACGTCCGTCGCCTGAATTTTATGAACTGCTTGAATGTACGAATATGCTGACAGTTGAAAGTGTATGTTGAAAAAACTGCAAAAGTGAAAGTGAAATAAAATGAAGTGACGACAAAGTTGCGTTTTCGTGACAACAGGTTAGTGGTGGGCGCTTAAAAATGGGTAAAAAACTAGGGAACAGGTCACCTGGTTCGGTTCGTACTAATTTACGTGCTCTGTGCCTTTTTTTAGAGCCATATTCATAAAATTATTTACAATAGGCAATGCTAGGTAAATTAGGTAGCTTATATATTAAGTGACTAAAGGAAGATCTGCATTAACCGAACTCTTGTCTTTTCGATATCTTGTCTGAAGATGCGTTAAATTCAGACATTATCCCTCCGATTTGATAATGTGTTAAGTCAAATTCTAACCGTATTTTTATGAATTATTTTGAAGTCTCTGAGCTATGCGGCACCCGTCCGCTCAGCGAAAGCAGCGCACTGAACCGTAGGCGGACCAACTGCGCGTGTAAGCCCCCTTCCCTAATATATCGCGCAAAGTTTAGTAAGTGTAACGTACGGTACGATTAACTTGGCTGTGTACAACAGTACTTGATGTAAACACTGACGAGTACTGATAAATACGATAGGTTTGAACACAACACTGCGATGTGCTTCCAACAGTCGCGCGCTTTAAAACGTAAATGCTGAACAATGTGCCAAAACATCGGCTTTTACCGTAATCAGACCGTCTAAATCAGTTCTTGAAGTATGTGCGATCCCCTTCGTAGAGTCCAAAAGAAGTCATCCGGCGTTCCGGACGATGCTTTGTCAATGTCGTTCGCGATCACAGGAGTGACTGAGGCACACTTGATGACTGAAACTCGCCGAATTATTGTGTATTTATTAGAAATTTTAAGCTCACGCTTTAGTTTCTGCTCTCTGCCAAGCATATTACGAGGAAATTCGTGACTAGTTCACATGACTAATGAATATACTCAGCTCAGTTTTACGAACATTATCAAACATTTGCCAGTCAAATATAATGTGATTCAGGTAGAATAGTTTGGTCATCGATCAGATGTCACGGTGGGAAAAGGTGAGTACACGTACAGATGCACAGAGTTAAGGAAAGAGAGTGCGCGAACACAATTTCCAATCCTTCACACACGTCTACGAATACTAATCTTATCCAAAATGCATGCTAAGAGTCCTGATGTTAAGAATGCATACTGAGCTGCGCTCTAAAAAATTATTTTTCACATCGATATGAAACTAACAAAAGATGTCAAAAGTATCCAGAATTTTGTTCGATTTCAACTGTAATAAACAATGATATCGCTTTAAAAAGAAAAAATACTGCCACTTAAATCTACAAAACAAAACAAGCGTTGCAGGTATCCATATCTTTATTGTAGGATAACTTCTTTACCGCTTCACGGGCTGAATTTTGAATTTGCAGTAATTTCGTGTTCCACACAAAGCGAATATTTTGTGTTATGTTCACGCATTTCTCAACAAAATCAATAGGATGTCATGAAAACAAATTGCCCTTTATTCTATGTAGGGCGCTGTGAAATGATTGGAGGCGGCGCTATCCTCAAAGCTCACTACCTCATGAAGTTCCGCCATCTCTCCTTCCAGATTCTATGCGTACAAAAAAAGATCATCGCATTGAACCATTAAGGAATTCAAAACAATCTTATTATCCCTTCACATTACGAAAAGTTTTGTGTCATCTTTAGATCATGAAGATGAAAGCGACAGCTCTCTCTTTAACAGGATGTCAACAATTGACCTCGTGCCTCCCGAGTTTATCTCATTTGTGGCACATGATTTCCCCTCGATCGAAGACTATGACACGGACAATGTTTGTTCATTTCGACCCCTGCTTTCAACAAGCGCACGTCATATTTTCACCTTCTTGCCTCTGCACTATCTTAAAACTAACAACCGAAAGTCTCATGACATTGTAAACAAAACGCGAAGCGTCGCGACGGGACGCGCGTACTTTGCACCCGGCGCGTACCGCCCGCCAATTTGGCTCACCAAAAATCGAACGATTCCCGCGTGGCTGACCGTGCCGTTGTAAACAGTATTCCCCGTAGTCTATTGGCGACTGTCTGCCTCGATAGTTGCTGCGAAGAAGTTTTTCCTTTTCCATTTATTCATCGCACGAACGTTATACGCGATATGAATATTTCACACAGTTGGATACCAAGGGAAAAGCCGTTAATCAGAGAGACTACGCTGACATCTGTTACACATCACTCGCATCTATCATGTATTACGCTTCATTTGCATCTAACAGTTATTGCACCTCACTCGCTTCGTGACAATAGTAACATGAACTGTACAGCATCGGATATGCCTTTTATTACTAGCCTTAACGTAGTTTACTACGCAGAATATTATTACAAACGAGCTATGCAACACAAATGTGCAGTGCAGAATACTAATATAGGTTATTGTACTATTGGTATGGGCTAAAGATTTAGAAAAGTGCAGTTTATGGAAACAGTGCATAGATTAGAACAATTCAATGAGTCAGAAACAAACATCTGCCGGACGTGTGACAACCGAGGTTGATCGGTATTTACCAAAATACTCCAAAGCAGTTGTCGACCCGAAAGAGTGCTGCATCATGTGTGAGTTATCTTTGGTCCTGCTTAGCACTTATTTGTATATGGCAGAGTCAAACTGGCCCTAAAACGCTTATAGGCCTGAAAGAATCACTGGCCTAAGTTGCATTGCTTAATTACTCTGTTATTTACCAACAGGAACATGTTGAAAAATATCTGCGCTTCGTCAAAAATCAATGCAAAGATTTGAATTCAACATTTACAGGTCTTTTATTGTGTACAGAAACGCCTCGAACGGGGCAACCCCTTCCCCTCCATCGTCAGTGCACAACAAATTCTCACCACCACGTGGGTGATCGACCCTTCAGGCATGGCGTTGTGCGGCCTTAAACAGTTTTTGCTCCGATTATCTCAGTCGTCCTTCGAATACGCAACGATAACCA
>NIUQ01002581.1:0-21599 GCA_002796945.1 Plectus sambesii
TTGTGGTAGAGTTTGTTGGCAACGGCCGACGAAGAATTAGCGCGCGGTAGACTACCGGATGACGCCGCATTCTGCAGGTCAAGTGAAACCGTCAGCCCCGTTTGTGTAACTAATCTCCTCGTCATAACGGTGTCCAAACACCAATCTCCTCCTCCACCTAGCAGCAGCAGCTCCCACGCGTTAAAAAATTACTAACCAAATAGTCGCCGTTCGTCTCGAATATCTTGGCCATATTCCGCACGCAGACGGGAGACGGACGACAATAAGGTCGTCCCACAACCGCACACAGGACACGCGTCGACGACGACCAAAGCAGTGAAATTCGCGCAACGTCGGTCGGTTCTCGCCTTCAATGACGACGCACAACAACACCGTGCGCGGTGCCACGCACGCGTCGTCCCTTCGACACTCGCCGCCTGTTCTCCCCCCACACACACACACACTCACCTCTGCAGTGCTCGTGACGTCACATCTAGTTCTCCGACGGCGCGGGACCTCCCTGGCTACTGGCGACCGATTGCGCGCGCCATTTAAACACTATTTACGACACATCCTAATTACAGTGTTTTCTCAACATAGACTTGAAGCAACGGCTGTTTCTTAGTCGTTCACGAGCGCCGTCTCGTTGTGTTTAATGGCATCCGGGTCGGCGCACGTCAAATGGGAGTCAGTGTGCACATCAAACCTTGAATGCTTATCTGATTCACGTGTACACATATCGGCTGCGTGTAGATATATGACTGCTACTTGAGTCAAACACGCTCGCGACTGTGATTCCTTCGCTGACTAAATTCAATACCACATCGACCAACAGGGTATAAGTAGGCTCTCTGTGCGCAAAGGGACGAGCTCTCTCATGCTTTGATCATCAGATCCTACTACACCTGTTCATCTATTTCTAGACGCAGCATAGTAGCAGAAATGTAGTCAACTGCGAGATTAATCACACATAGCAAAAGAGTTCAACGTGCAAACAAGTTCACAGATCGAGATAACGATCAATCGTAGCGATTAGCAGTTGGCGTCATAGTTGACGAAAGCTTTGGCCACGGGTTCAAGCATGTTTTCGAGGCTGACCGACGGTCCGAGCTGTCGTTTTCGGCGACGGCGCTTCAGCATTCGCAATACATCGGCATCGCCTGAAATACGATCGCATGAGAGGTGGAGAAAAACATAAGCTTCAACTGACGCATATTGTGCATCATGAGTAAGCACTTGATGCGTTCGTTCAGAGTGGTCAACCGTCGCATCAGGTTGTCCGGGTCGTACTTGTTCAGCGACCGTTCGAGATCGACGGACGGCGCGAGTTGCCGTTTGACACGCGGGGCGCCCATTGCGGTCACTATGAGAGTCAGAGAGAACAACATCGCTACAGTCCAGTAAGCCATGGTGGCTGCGTCTAACAGACGAGTCGAGACGCTAGTCGGCAGACGGTGTCATCAAGTGCGAGAGAGCAATTAAACCGAGCTGGAAACGGAAACGATAGGTGGTGCGCGTCAGTGAGGCAGCTGTTTCTATATCCTGCAAGACTGCTCGTTCATCAGACGGCGTCTCCATCTGCCTCTTATGGTTGCCTCTTATGATCGCCCACTTTCGTTAGTCCGCCCTCGCCATCCTCATCGTCGTCGTCATTAACTGAGCCGCTCCACTTACTAGTACAACCGTGCCATCCAACAAAACACGCCCTTTTATTAGGATAGCAACCTCCATCCGGCGTAAATAATTAGTCTGTCATGTGACGAGTAGCTTGCCGACTTGTAATAATTGCATGGTAATTGTTGACACTGCGAGTGTACGTAAGCACACTTACCGCCGAAAACAACTTTCTGTACATTTTGAAGAGGCATGAAGTTGTGGCATTTAGTGGAGCATGTTTCAAGCGATGGACTCTCACATGGACGAGCATGTAGAGGCAAAAGGTACGGTAATTTACTGTATGACCTTCAAATGTCTCGCGCGCCGTGCCGCACTCTTGCCACTTCTGGGCTGCAGTCAGCCGCCTACGACCGCAGTCGAGGCGTGTCAGATAAGCAAACAGAGTCGGCTGAACGAAGTATCATCGAAGCCCGTTTCCAGCTTCTCGAGAGAGTGCAGGAGGGTGCGTCGACTCTCAAAGCTATTGCACGAGTGAGTAATTCTTTTGGAATTTCGTTTTTGTCGCTTTCGTGAAACTCGATTGCTTATTTATCAACTATATTCAGCTCGTTCTTAGGGACAACAATGTTGGCGCCCTCTTCACCGAGCGGGCTGCGTTCCCGCAAACTTGTGAGGGAACCGATTCGGTCGGAAACGAACGGAAACGGCTACTCAACAAAGACATGCAGCAAACCGGACCAGACGTCGCGAATTCAGTTCCGACACTGGCTGCTCATATTGGTAATCGTCGCCAGCGTCTACTCCTTTGTCGTGTACGTCGACAACCGCATGCCCGAAGTGCTACCGAGCAACCAATACGTCGAATTCTCTGAGACGCGTGCACGCACGTTTCTCAAAACGCTCGCTGGATTCGGACCGCGTCCGAGTGGCTCCGTTGCTTGTGAGGTAACTATTTCTTATTATATTCTTGATAATGTTGTGGTGATTTGTTATTGAGGCGCATTGGACGAGTTACTGTTCTGCACAGCAAAAGGAGGCTTTGCATGCAAACTCTTGGTTGTATGGTTAAAAAATCGATAATTTACACGAACCGCGCGAATTTTACTGTAATATTTTTGTGCGGGTCCTAGAAATGATTATTATTATCATACAGTATAACTTTCACCCGACAACAATCGCAAAGAAAGCGGCATTGTTGAAAATAAGAATAGCATATTAGGTTGTACGAAAAGTATTTTAAAATTTCATAGCTTTATCAAAAAATGAGAGGAAGTTTTGGAAAAGACTCGATAAAAATAAACTTAAAATAGGATAAATTTAACATAAAAAAACACAATAACAGACCTACTACTATCTAAGAGAAAAATAAAGCATGCACGGAAAGCGCTCTCTACAAGAATTATCGGTTTGCAGGTGAAAGCGGTGAACCTGATCGACGACAAGCTGTACGAGATAAAAAAGGTCGTCGACTCGATCGGCTCGAATCGCCTGGAGATGGACGTTCAGCGGCCCTCTGGCTGCTTTGACCTGGGCTTCCTGTCGTCGTTCACGCTCTGCTACAGAAACATTACTAACATCATCGCTCGGTTCGGTCCCAAGAGCGGTCCGGCTCCTCATTCCGTTCTCGTCAACTGCCACTTCGACACTCTACCCGACAGTCCTGGCGCCACCGACGACGGAGTAATTTTTTTTCTTACTATTTTGTCGTTGCATGTAAGGACGAGGAGGAAGGAATTGAACTAATTTTACTTTATATTGGGAGAGACCTCGGCTCAGAGAAAAGTGAACACATGCATTTTAGAATAACTATTGCACAATGAGAGTATATCTATGGTGTAATGTATTTGTGATTTTGAAAAAGGATGCATCACTAGCTGACGCTCTAACACTAACATTAACTCGCTGCATGATTTTTTATTCCACTATTCTGCAGGTTTCTTGCGCCATCATGTTGGAGATACTCGAGGTTTACGCCCGGTCGAAAGAGCCGTTCGAAAACGACATCGTCCTCCTTTTCAACGGAGGTAAGCTATCTTTTGCAAGTTGGTCGTGTGGGGAAACTACAAACAAGGGGACTTATTTGGGTTTACTAACGGTCAAGTGAACAGTGTAAGTGAAGATGGAGAATGATGGTTGCAAAGCAGACACGATGCTCTAAGAATTAGCGATCTTTGCAGACGAAAAGCAGCAAGCAAAAGCGAGACTAATCACTTAACGGGAAACACGTGATCAGAATGAAAGAATTATTATAATATCATGGCCAGTGATCGGTTGACGGTATATAAAATATCATTTTCATTGGCCACTTTCCAAAACTATCCACTTATCCATTTCAAGTTCAGACGCAAATCCGCCTTATTTTCAGCGGAGGAGAACTTCCTGCAGGCGTCCCACGGCTTCATCACCAACCATCCGTGGCGACACTCTATTCGCGCGTTCGTCAATCTGGAAGGAGCAGGCGCGGGCGGCCGAGAGATGTTATTCCAGGCGGGACCGGGCAACTCCTGGTTGCTGAAGACGTACCTCGACAACGCTCCCCATCCTCACTGCAGCATTTTGGCGCAAGAGATTTTCCAGTCGGGCATCGTCCCCTCTGACACCGATTTCCGCATGTTCCGCGACTACGGTCGAATTCCTGGTATGTTTTTTAGTTACTGATCGAAAAATAATGACTTTAGATTAATACAAATGTAACGAAGCTTGTATTGATGCGCGCTTTTTAGGATTGGACATTGCGTACGTGCGCAACGGATGGGTGTATCACACCGAATTTGACAGGCCCGAATTCATCCCTGCTGGAGCCATTCAACGCGCCGGTAAGATTTTATATTTTGTGTATCGTGTTTGTGTTTGTGTGAATTGTACAGCAGTCTTTAATTAGACGACATCGCTGATTTCAAATGTTAGGCATGTCGTACTATTAGTACAAGCAACATCTTACGCCAACGTTTAGAAGACCACTTTTGATACATTCAGCAATCGCCCTTTGACATGAGGACAAAGAAAAGCACAAAGCTTCAGTAAACAATTTAGTGGATAGACCTTCCCCATACAAACAGTATTATATAAACGATGATAAAATGAATGTTTGAGGTGAAAACACGTTGGCCGTGGTGCGCGCTCTTGTGAAGTCGCCCTACCTCGCGCATCCGGGAAACTACCAAGAAGGTCGCTGGGTGTTCTACGACATCATCGGGCTGTTCACCGTCTGCTATTCACTCGATCTGAGCGTCATCATAAACTACGTGGCAGTTGCCCTGGTGGCTCTGAAGATCTTCCGCAATCTTGTCTTGAAGAGCAATCGTTATGGAGGTACTCTCAGTCTATTTTTATTGATCAGAAAAGAATGATTTTTATTTGCAGAAAATTACACGAAGGGCGATTTGGTCATGGCGCTGTTTCATCAATTGGCGGCGATGATAGTGATCAGTGCGACAGGATTACTGCTGGTGTACATGGTGAAGTCGCTCGACTTGATTATGGTCTGGTACGCCACGCCCGAGATCATCTTTCCGCTCTACTTCCTTCCGTGTCTGATGGCTGGCGTAGCCACTCACGCCGTAATCTCCCAGCGCTATTACAAACAGGTTTGTTCATAAAGCGTCATTTGTCATTCGTGTCATATATGTTCATACAATACAATTTGTTTATACTGATGTTTTGGGGACCGGCCAAAATTATCAGTACAAACGAACTAAATTGTATGGGAAGATACCCTCTAAGATCAGCCAAAATAATCGGTATTAGCGAAATCGGTGGAAAAATGTTACTGTAAAGCATTATTTGTCATTTATTCACAAAACGCTTCCTTGACCCTTATTATTTCTTTTAGCGCGACCCTTACGTCATCGAGCAGGCGCACTATGACTCGATGTTAGTCATCTTCGCCACTTTGCTGTTCGTGATGACTTTTATGGGCTGGGCCAGCGCCTTCTTGGTCTTCATCCATGTCATCTTCCCCGTGCTCAGAGATGTCATCCATGCCATTCTCGTTCGGTGCCGCATGGCCAATGGTTGGTTCTCTCTCTTTGAAGTGTAGCATGTCAAATATACCAATAACACTCGAAAGGCGAAAAGTTTCGTATATTGGGTTCTCCTAGGTAGTATTAGCCGTGATTTAGAGCAGAAAAATGACACAACATCTTATTTTTTAACAAAATTTATATTATTTAAACATTTGGTCTATACGGATATCTACAGCACCCGTAAAAACTCTACATCAACTATATTTGTCTTTTAGAACGGTCTGCTACTGCCATCCTCTACGCGCAGTTGATAGCCGTCTTGCCGGTGATCTTGTTCGGCTGTTATGGCGTGATGCTCGTCTACGAGTTCTTCGTGCCTATCATGGGCCGAATCGGCAACGCCTTTAACCCCGAGTTCATGGTCATGCCTATTTCCGTCCTCGCTACCTTTTCCTTCGTTCTCTACACGGTATTTTTGCATACATATGATTTAGACCATAATATAGTTGCGCTGGTTAAATAATTTCGGGCTGTTTTCCATGCATTGCGCCAAGAATACTTAACATGCGATCTAAACATTGAAAATATTCTTCGTGTTTTTACTTTAGAAAGTCTGTCTAAACGGCAGAAATTACATCAAAGGAGTAAATTTAGACTGTCAAATTAAAAAACTTCCCACTTTTCATTAGAACTGAGCAGTTTTATTTTCATATTAGATATGTGTTGGATTAAATTTCTAATTTTTCCTATTAGATTAAAAAAGTTTCCAATTTGACATGAGAAGTGTCCAATTAAAGTGATTAAATTGCAAACACGTGTTATAATGTTCTAAGCGCTATATTTGCAGAACAATTTGCTGTACATTAGCCGCAGCATTTGGTACCTGCTAAAGTGTGGACTGGCCCTCTTCATCTTATTCATCGTTGTCCTTCTCACAACCAGACTGGGCGAGCCGTACAAGTACTCACCCGATGCGCCTCGTCTTCGACGTGTTATTATTTTGGTATCGTTTTTACATTCTTCTGCTATGTATAATCTGCATCTTGGCATCATGCCAATTTGGCTATGTTGATTTAACATCATACATAAACAAAACGTCAGTAATGGCCTCTCGCCTGCGCCTTGTTTGAGCGGGAAATTCAAATTTGTGATAGTTCGAATAGTTTTTCACTTATCAACGGACAGCAACACTTTGTAATTTATTCGCGCATTCCGTGACAGGATGCAGCGGAATGAAGAGTTTTACCGCGAAAACTTCCTCATAACATTGCAAATCTGCTGTGCCAGAGCGTCATGAGGCGGACTGTTTTCTTTTCTGATGAATCTTTTGTTTAGCACACGAAACGGACGATATACGACTTTAGTGGTGCGGTGCAGAAGAGCGACAATGGATTGTTCGTTCAAGCGCTTGATTACCGCGGAACGAAAGATCTGCCCGAACACACCTTCCTTCAAGGCAGCAGAGTTCCGGACTGCTCCAAGACCAGCGACGAGTTCTGCCAACTGCCCTACTACACTGCCATTCACGAACTCTTCCCGCCCGAGTGAGTAATATCTGTAGTCAAAATTTGTCGATCATAACAAGAAAGCTTAGATTGAATAAGGCACATTGCTGTGATAGTCGATAGCAAATTCTTTCTATCATTTTATCAATTTATGCATATTAAACCAAGAAATTATAATGTTTTTTGGTAAAAAAACTGTTTTCGCATGGAAAAACTAGCTCATTTTTGTCAACTAAAGTGCCTTACTCGATTTCTTGTCACTGATCGAAAAATGTTCATTATAGAAATAATACCACCTGTATATTATTGATTTATCCTTATTTTCAGGGAATCTCGCTGGGTGTCGTTGCCGACGACACCGCCAATCGAACGTCCACTGCAATTGGAGCTGGTAGAACGATCGCAACCGGCGAAGAATCAAGTGAACATTAGCTTCTGGGTCGACGGCGGCACCGACAAGACTTCCTTGCACGTGACGCCCATCAACGGCTATAAGATGGTCCAGTGGTCGCTGACGTCGACCGGCCTGCGCGATATGGCCGACCGCCGCACCTACTTCGCCTTCATCTGTTACGGCAAGTACTCTGGCCCCTGGAACTTCTGGGTTCTACTCGAACACGTAAGTCTTCTTCGCGGTGCTTCTGTAGGATTCGGGTCGCGAGTCAAAAATTACTGAGGCAAGCAAACTTTACCGTGAAACTTAATTGAGATGGATAATTTGATGTGCTGTAGCCTAATTTCCTTTAAGCTTTGTACTAACATGAATCAGATGGGTCCATCAGGTACAAAAATAAGATAATTCAACTGCAAAATCTCTTTTTGAAACGCTGAGCTCAAGTTTCACAATGCCGCGATGAAGTCAGACAATTTTTCTATAATTTATTTTGATTTTGCACTGCTTACCTTGGAGTTTTTTCGATATCTGATCTGAATTTTATGCCGACGTTCTCTTCGCCCAGCAGCATTTATTTCATAAGGCACCGATCACCGACTTTGTTTTCAGTCCGATCCCAACCCTCCAGATCCGAAGAAGCAGCCATCGCTTGAACTTGCTGTCGCCACCCATTACGCTCACGGTATGTTCATTATATTCTCTGGTCAAGCTTTCACACGTTGTAATCAGTGCCAGAAAGGGCTCTAAAGCCGAAATCGCATGATTCTTGAGGCCGTGGTTGAGGCCGCGAAAAGACCGTCGTCTCAGCAGGTGTTTGAGGGCCACAAGGTTCCAACTACGAATATAAATTTTAGAGAATTGAATTTGAATACAACGAAGTCATCACCTCATTATTACTCGCAAAATTTCGAGTCACGTGACCGAAATTCTTAATCTTCAACAGTTGTATGAAACAGGATCCAGAGCGATGATAAGGCCCATTAATATGGACTGAATTTCAGGGCCATACCAATACTCTGAGACTATACAGCAAGTACGATCGTTGATCAACAGTCGACGTACCACTCCTCACATGGCTGTCGGGTGGTGGAAATGGGCAATGACGCACATTTGTGGCGCGTCCGAACTCGTTGCCAAGTTCTTCTAACGCTCAACACTGCCATATCACTGCGTCTCATCGGGTACTCTTTCGATGCATTTGATATCTTTGTTACTTATTCTATATGGCCGATTTGAGCTCCACGAAGGTTGAGTATGAATGACGTCATAGGAAAAAAGTGGTTACCTCGCGCGTCAAATTAGCCTTTTTATGTTATCTCGCTAGCTGAGGTTGTATATTGAAATTAATTTGACCCGCGTAGTAATCGCTGTAATTCGGTAGCGTCATTCATATCAAGCCATCCGGGGCCCTATTCGATCATGTACAGTATTAGGTAACTATTGCCGATATTTACTTTTTACAATACTCCGGGCGTCGTGCATTCTTCAAAAGTATTCCAGAAATTTCGATGAAACATATTCTTAACCAAGAAAATATCAATTCTGTCACTTTCCGTAACAAAATTAAGTTTGAAGAATGTTTGACGTCTTGCTGGTGATGAAGGTGACGGTGTAGGACTGTGCATTCTTGCCAGTCGTTCTTTTCATTCCATAAATGCTCAGAACGATATGGCAATCTTTCTGCCTGCCAGCGTGCGACGAAGAAAGATGTAGGTGCTGTTTATTGTGCAACGACTGATTCTGCGCGCGTCGGCTGCTAACTTTTCGTCAGTGTTGTAGCCAAGTTGGAAACTTAGTTACTTAGTAGGGCGGATAGAATTATTGATTTTATTACTGTGTAAACTTAATCAATTATTCTATCCGCTCTACTAAGTAAGTTTCTAACATGGTCGCAACACTGTTTTGCACCCTATTGTTGAAAAGTGATTCTGTTACTATGTTTGTGGTTACAGTTTGTGGTTACAGTTTGCAATCGCATGTTATTTTTTATTGGGAAAATATATATTGAGTTCGCGATACATAGCGCAATCGATGACGTTGGTGACGACACTCGCCGTTCGCCAACCATGCATGTCTCAACATGTCTCAGCTAAGTTGCTCGCAGCACATCGCAGTATCTGATTCACTTGTCAAACAGAGAACAGATACGACGTGACTAGCGTTTTACACACCACTGCTCGCAGATAAAGGCGCGGCCACATAGGAAAGGTGCATTGGAGGTTTATTGCTTTGTGCGGGCTAGTTGCGCGTTAAGTCATGGAACCAAAGGGTCAGGCGCCTCCTCCAACCTATGTGGGAACGGGTCAGCCACCGCCGCCATACTACGCCCAACAGCAAGGTCCGGCGGCTTACCCACCGCCCGGCGCCGTCTCCTACACGGTCCACCCTCAAGTAACGACAACGACAGTCCATGGTGAGTTATAGTCAAAATCTTTCGATCAGTAAAGGAGAGATGAATAGAACATAATAACATGCTGAGTATTGAAAGCTGAATTGAGTACGTTCATTGCGGCGTTCACACTATTAACCTTTATCGCTTCAATCAAAATTTCATTTTCTCGTTACTGATCGAAAAATGATGATTATCAATAGTGCTTCGAGCAATCTTCTTCATTATTAATGATGATGTTTTAGTTGGACCCCAACCAACGGTGGTCATTGGTGGCGTACCGTGCTGCCCCCATTGTCATGTAAGTGAACGAATGAAACTCGTGACCGAGTATATCAACATTTTCTTTAGTCGACGCAGTGGACGGAATCGTACGACGTGTGCCTACTGCTCTTTATCATTCTTGGAGTCATTCTCTTCTTTCCCATCGGACTGCTCTACCTTCTCTGTATCGTCTCGGCTCAGCGACGCGTGTGCTCCAATTGCGGACACCAAATGTGACCTTCGCGCCTCCTTCATCCTTTTTCTCGCTTACTCTTGCGCCTTTCTTCGCCAGTCCTTGCTGCCGTCGTGGCAGATTGCTGCGTGATAAGTTTTTAATGCGCTAAGTATGTTAATGCTGCATTTTGGCGTCGTGGCTGAACCATCAGCCGGTGAGCAAATAAAAGAGATACTGTATCTGCGTTGAGGCAGAAAAAGTCTGCACAGAGTGTTGTGTTCACTTGCTTTTGAGATCGACCGATCGTCTGGTCCACAGTCGGGCCTATTTGAATCTGGCAATGCACGCATGTCTCACATTTCTGAGCCCCTTTCATCAGTTTAGGATGATATATCACGCGATACAAAGTATGGATTATCGATTAGGTCAGAAGAGTGTCTAGTCTGAACTTTGTAATGCGCCCCACCGCATCCCCGAATTGATGAATAGGCCCGTGGCGTAAGAAAGCACGTGATAAAGCCGTGTCGAAATAGCGGGCTACGCGTAGTGCTGTGCTCGGGTAGTTAAGATCTCGTTTTACGTTTGCCTGCGATCTACGTTTGTCGTCGGCAGAGTACTTCAGCGTCGTTTAATCGCTGAGCTCTCATAGCTATCGTTGACATCCGGCCGTCATGTCTGCCATAGCCAAGCAGTTTTACCGTCAGCCGCTGCCTTCTACTTGCGTTGACTTTAGCAGCGAACTGGGCAAGAAGCTCTTTTCGAGCAGTTTGCTCAAAGGTCATTTCTACTCAAACTCGCTGCCGCCCATGATTATCATTGGTCATTTTTAGGTCATGCAAATATTTACTTCAAACTTGCGGCCCAGTTTCGGACGCAAGATGAGCCCGCTTTCTGCGGTCTCTCTACGCTCGGTACAGCGTTCCATGTATAGCATTCGGTGGTGAATAGTGCAAATTCAGTGATGGTGTTGAACGCACTGGAAGTGGACCCCGGGAGGGTGTGGAAAGGACCCTGGCGCTGGTACCACGAGAGTATGCTCGATTGCTGCGCCCCTTTGGAGAAGGTGATGAAGACTGGCATCAACTTGCGACAGTTTGCCTGTCTCGCCGTCTGCAACCGTCTCACCGTTCGCACCGAACAACTCTACCCCGATAATAAGACGCACGGTTCGTTTCATGATCGATTTTCAAAGTGATTGTAACCGAATAGGCCGCTGACTAGGAACTCCCTTACGTTTAATTCACACTTCGAATATGTTTAACGATTCTCTTTAAAATTACTTTAAAAATAAGCTAACCAATTGAGACAGGGGAGAGCCTAAAGATCATAAATATTCCTATAATATAAGTGCTGCATGCCTGACTTCCGTTCCGTTAGTTTATATCTTGCTTTCAATGAGAAGGAATTTTGACAAGTAGTAGCCGAAGGCGCAACAGACAGAAAATACTGTGTTTTGATCAAAAAAATCAAAAAACAGAAATATGGCAGCTAATTTTTGATCGATTGTAGGGACGATGGAAAAGTTCCGCCAGGACTTGATCGCCTCAGCGACTTCTGAGGATACTGTGCTCGTCGCGAGCTACGATCGAGGCGTGTTGGGACAGACGGGCGTTGGTGAGTCATCCTAATGACGTTCTGTTAGTCAAGGCTAAACCGGGAGTGTCAGCTGACTCTTAAAGGGCGACTCCCGTCCCCCTTAGCGAAACTGGACGTACCTTAATTGCTATCATCTACGTATAAAAAGGCTGTTTCGCGATAAGATAATTACACCATAAACTGATATGATTCGCAGCTAGAACTGTAATACGCTGCTAAAAGCAGTTTACTATGCACTTCTCAATGTTATGAACATATTGCACTCATATTATAATCCGACCAGAATTGCATGCATTACGACAAGAATATATAGCGTACGGTCTGAACAAATTGGTAATTCTTCGTAAAATCTGCCAAGATTATTTTGTCATGGTGACTATGTTATTGCTGTTTAGGGGGCCCCAGTTCACCTGATAAGCTTATAGCGAAAAAAATTGACGATTTGCAGCCTCGTAGTACTGTAATTAGCAAGGGTATGCAGATTTTTATTTTTTCTCGCTTACCCTGTTTTTGAAACATTTTATATAAGAATAATAAGCTGTTCAGGTCATTTCTCTCCGATCGCGGCGTACGATGAAGGCAGTGACCGGGCACTGATCATGGATGTTGCTCGTTTCAAATACCCGCCCCATTGGGTCGAGCTGAGCCTACTGCATCAAGCGATGCAATCGGTCGACGTTTCCACTTCTGCTCCTCGAGGTAACTCGCAAGAATGTCGATAACTGCAACTAACAGCGCGCTTGCAGGCTATTTTGTCATGACACTGCGCAAAGATACGCGCCCACTCATTTTATTCCGTCTTCATCGGAGCTTTACGATCGACAGCAAACAATTGAATTCGCAGTTGATCGAATGGCGCGCGTATCTGCAGGCGACGCCCGCCGACCAAAGCGAAGAACTCATCTCTGCTACACTGACCAAATTCCACCAGCTGTTCGAAGAGTACTCGCTGTGCTGCAAGACCACCGACGACGAAGAATGTACGCGCTGTTCGGGCATGGAAGCGGAGCTGGACGAGCAGATGTCGCGGTGCTGTAAGCTGATCTGTAAGCAGGTCAAGGCCGGCGGAGTCTACGAACGCATGGCCGCTTTGGGACTGGCAAAGCGACACGCAGCGCTCACAGCGCTGCTGCTCGCATGGCCCCTCGACATTGAACCGCCCACCGGTAGAGTGGAGGGGCTGCGCGCCATCATCGCGCAGGATGTGCAGTTGTTCGACGCCGACGCGAAGAACGAGATTGACCTGCTGCAGACTCAAATTCGCACTAGAATTCTTTGCATCGACATGTAATTGTTGCAATAATTCGAAAGCATAAACTCTGCTGCACTTTATGAAATGATCCGTGCCTGACCGCGCTGTGGTATCGATATGTAAGCATTCGAGCTTCCTGTTATTGTTATTCATTCGACACAATACTGGCAACTGAGCAAACATGGCTTCGAACAAGCGGAAAACGAACGCGTTCCTTTGCGTTGTAAATGTCAGTGTCTACTGATGCAACAATGCGCGTCTATCTAACTGTTGCAGTTATTCTGCTGTGCAACCTACTGGTAAGAGACTGGTAACATGATCGTTGCGCAAGTCATTCGAAAGTTAACACCGAAGTCTGCAATGTATGACATCGCTGATTTCGTCAAGTGTTACATAACAGTGCGCAGCGATAATGTTACCTTCCTTGGTAATGCAAATCTCAAAATAATTCTGTTCCAGACTGCTTCAATCGTCAGCTCTCAAGCGGCGGGTTCTAATCGACTACCAGTCTACCGTCCGAAACGATCCATCCACTTGACCAGAAGCGATGTTAAAGTGAAAGCTATGAAGCTAAATGATGTGTTATCTGCATCCAGCAGTATTCTATCAAGAGAGCGTTATTTGAATAGTGACGGTGATCGTCTAATGTGATCAAAACGCAAAATAACTGTAGTTGCAGCTAACATTTAAGAAGTTGACTTTATGACGACAATAAAAGCTTTGCTCTTTCGACTGATATATATTGTATAAAGAGCAACATGAGCACCAACGGAAACAGCTATAAAGGAATGCTGAGGGTTACTGGAGACTTGTTGAGACGGTAGATCTGAGGCTATGATCACAGTAACCTCGACGATGATGCGATACCGACTTTAAAAATAGATACAAAGGAGAAAGAGTAATAAATGAGACGCGCAGTGTTATGTTCTCAAGCCTCGAACAGGACATTCAACAGCATCAGGAAAAGGAATAAGCCAATCACGTAACGTTTAGCATCGTTTACATCTCATTTTCCACAGGCACGGATTTTATTACTAGGCACAGAGTCAGACCTCGCGAACCACTCGACAGAATTCGAATAGCTACAGCCCAAAAGACGAGAAAATATACCGCACCTCTTTCATGAACGATCAAAAGTCGGAACAAAATCTGATAATTTTCTCGCAGTTTACGGAAATCTCTCAAAGTAGTAGACTCAGTCTCTGGTTCCCTTAGTCCCCTTTGAAATGGCGAGCCAGTGTAATGGAAAAAAATTATAAATACGCCTTAATGGGACAAAAATGCTAGTTTTAATCTTCATATCATTGTTTTGCTCACTTAGAGGATTTTTTGACATAAAAATGCTCGTTTATCAGGCTTTATAACAGAAACTACAGGTCCGTCAAAGTGCTGTTCACAAAGCTCAATCGAATTACCCGCCTGCAACACGATGTCTCAATGCACTTTTAGCCCGACGTTGAACCACCGCTTCTTTTTTATGTAGCAAGAAGTTAGGAATGTGTGTGGGCAATGTGCCAGACATTTCGCGCTCTCTCTCCCGCTCAATGGGCGGATTTTATGCAAATTTTGGGGGGCATTCACACCTTAAGTGACGTTAGACTTTGACCGATCTCGGTATAAATTCTTTGATTTGCCACTCTCAGTGTCATTTCGCTTGTATATGTCTGCCGTGATGCTCATTTTCTTCTCGTCTGCTCGCGCACCCTCTTCTACCTTGGCTCTGTCCTTTGTGCATCCTTCGAGGTACGAATTAAATCATGTTCATGTTGTTTCAGATAACCGCCCTCTTGGTGGACGACGACCGCGACCGAATCTCGCTTTGGTGCGAGGCGCGTGCTTACAGAGTCTGAAAAGCATGTCCAAGCGTGAGAACGACTCTATTGCAATGGTGAGTGTTATTAAAATTGTAAATGATGATAGTAGTTAGAGTTGGTGAATTTGTACCAAGCGCGGAGTTAAATACAACTAGGATTTGCTTTTAGTTACTGAAAGGTGAAAGAGCAAGTTTTTACAGTATTGATAAATCTTGACTGAAAAATGTTGCTGAGTGTCGAAAGTTGAATTCTGGTTTAGAAATTTTATATTCTGAAACTAAGTACAATAGCGTCATAATTCATGCTCAATTTGAACAGAATATTTTTCTATATAGCCAAAAAATCTGTACAACTTTGTTCATTCGTCTAGCTGCCTCCTTTAAATGTGGTAGAAATGGATCGTAGAGAACTAATTTTAATAGGCCCAACTTTATTGTCGCCAATCAGTCTGCTGAACGCCTGAAAATGTGGACAATGTCCAAACCGGCAGTGTTGAGAGACTGCAGCATCGACAAGTGAACCTGTACCACCGAGATCCGAAATACGAGGGCAACATGCTTTCTTCGGGGCATCGGCCCTGGTAAGTAACGTTCATTTGAATATAGATGAGGAGGAAAGGAGTGGGTTCAAGGGATATCATATGTAATGAACATCGCAGTTTGAAGTTCAGATCTGAATTATGGGCTTAGGATGGACTGGCTTACAATCTCAATTGGACTGGCAGCGCATTGTTGCGGTAAGATAGGTTGAACGGTGCCATGAGTTTCGTCAGTCGCGTTTATTTGGACATGGGGTGAATTCAAAGAACGCCTTGTGAGTAGAGAATTATAATTATAGAAGTATTGAATAGGTCACGGTTCGTATAGCAGACCGCTGCCCACTGACTATTGAAACAAGCTATTTGCTGATGCGCCCTTTCGCTCTCATAGGAAGGAAACTAGGTTGTGCCGCGCTTGGCTCCGATCCTTCAGAACAACTAGTTGGGGGAAAACCTCGGCCTGCGCACCTCTAATGAGATCGACTCTAGTTAGATAAGCTGAGGTTGAACAAGTTGATTCGATTCTCGTGACGGAACTAGTCAATCGTAGTCTTGTATTTCATCTTAGTTCATTTCTGTGGCTGTCAAATGTGACTGACCACAGCGATCAGTCATAGTCGTGTGATCAGTCTTCGTACTGTTGAGTTGACATTCAATAGAATAGCTGGATTTCTTGAGGATAGAACCTTAAATTATAGTGACGGATAGTCCATGGAATCCTTGGTACGAAACTGGATATTTGAATCCAATTTCAGATTATATAAAAAGGCTTAATTTAGGTAGGCTGTCAACTATAAATGCTGATTTGTCTCGCTTGTAATAAGCTTGTAATGCAGTAATAAGCACGATGCTTAAAGTAAATTACCACTTTAGAAGTGTCCTTTGCCGTAGCCGCGTTGAGATACACGGTAGCATTGATTATTTACTTGTGCCATCGTTCTGCTGGTCGATCACTTGTTGGTTCGATTTCATCTGATCTTGACCAGCTTTAATTGCGCTTTGCGCTCCATACTGCTGCTTATTTTCGGTGGCTTAGGTGTTGAGATGAAGGGCTACTGGCTGGCGCTCAGATGATGGCTGGTTGCAGCCGCGATGCATTCCATATGCAGTGAATTTTTAGAGTAGTCTAGAAAAGGAAGGGAAAGGGAAGTGGGCAGTTTGAGTGATGCCTTGGGTCAGTGAATATTCAGCTGGATCGACATCCTTCTGTTGCAAGATGTTGGAGTACTGTTGGTCGGACCAAGCTGCGAGTTGGTTGAAATCGCGGATCGCTAGACATTTCTTCTTACTTTATAGTTGATTAGTCGTGATTTAGGAAATGAGAATCCAACATCTGCTTTTAATAATCCCGTTGTAATCTTCATCCAAGCCCGACAAATCTGATATTTTTAAATTTCTAAATGAGCGCGGAAGGTTGATTCCAATTGATTTTGGCTTCAATGAAATTTGATAGCGATCATTTTCCGCATCTTGTAATCATTCGATTAGCACCTATTGCTGTTTAACGAGGCGTTGTCCTTGGAATCACACTTTTGAGTAACACGAATTCCATCACCCATTTTTGAAATTTTACCGTTCAGTTCCTGGGCCGAATTGCATATACCTTGCGTCCTCATCTCTAATGTTTAAAAGCGGGGTGAGGACGCAAGGTGTATGAGGCCCCAACAGGGGAGGGAAATCTCTGTTCAACCATTTTCTGCACATGAAACTAGGAGTAGGGTAGTACTGGCAGTGTCACTGGTCAGGGGCGTTTTTCCAGTAGGGAAGCTGAACAATAGCGATGATCGAATGAGAGCTCTCATTGGTCCTGTTTACTTGTCCAGCTCAAGATAGGCTCTATTCCACGTCTTTGATGGAAAAGTAGGGATTTCTTTGTTGACCAGCTTTCTCAATTCGTTCTCGGTTTCTTTCGCTCAGTCTGTCGCTTTCGTCCAGTCTGCTGCCCCATGGATCCGAAATAGTAATGTTCGTGAGTGCTGGTAATTGCTGTGCTGTCAGGGCTAAATTTGCAGTCACTGACTCCTCATAACGATTCAAAATACCATTATCGTTGACATGAATATGTTGAATACGTCCACATTTTTGGAGGTGATGTAGATAGGTTTCTTCCACAAAGAAATCAGCAGAAAGGTGCAGAGATTTGACATTGCTGTTGCTGATTTGATCTGAAATTGACTGCCATGTTGCCATATCAGTAAAGCATCGACTGAATTCCACACTGACGATTGCTGGCAATGTTGCGATACCAACGATTGTGCAGCTTTTCATTTCACAATTCCTGAATATTAGATCTTTCAGGGATGGACAATTCCTGAATGACAGCTGAGAACTGACTTCGAATGTGCATCCTGGGTAACCGTCAAATGTGAGTGAGTGGAGCTTGATCAAGTTGCTGAATGAGAGCAGGTCATTTTCACGAATTGTGTAATTGAATATTGTAATTTCCATTTGTTCAATATTGTTGCATTGTTGCAAGTGGATCAAGAATTCCGCATTGAAATCTTTCCCGTTCCCCATGCAATCTCTCCCAAATGTCAGCTTGAAATATTTGACGTTACTGTTGCTAATTTGATCTGTAATTGACTGCCATCTTGCCAAATCAATCCTGCATTGATCAAATTGCACAGTGTGGATTGCTGGTAGTGTTGCAATACCAACGATAGCGCTGCTCTCCATTTTACATCGAATGAATGTCAGATTTTTGAGGGATGGGCAATTTGTAAATGACAGCTGAGAATTGGCTGAGAATGTGCATCCTATTTCATCACCAGGATCTCCAAATGTGAGTGAGTGGAGCTTGATCATGTCATCGAACGACAGCTGTGAATTGGCTTCAAATGAGCACTGCTTGAATGTCAGCGTCTCAATTGCTGGCAGTATTGTAATATTAACGATTGTGCTGCTCTCCATTTCACATCGAGTGAATTTCAGATTGTTCAGGTTTGGACAATTCGAAATGGACAGCTGAGAACTGGCTGAGAATGTGCATCCATCATATTTCAAAGTGTTGATTGCTGCGATTGATAGATGACAGATGGCTTCAAATGTGCATTCTTTGAATAGTACAGCGGCAATTGCTGACAATGTTGCAATACTAAGATTAGTCGTGTTAAATCCACAATAATTGAATAAAAGCGTGATCAAGGATGGACAAGCCGTGAAGGATAGGTCAGAATCTACTTCAAATATACATCCACCAAATTCCACAGTGCCAAATACTGGCAGTTTTGCAAAGCTTAGAACGCAGTTTTTAGTGTTACATGCAGCAAATTTAATAGTTGTTAACGATGGACAATTTGTGAATGTCAGCTGTGAGTTCGTATTGAATGTGCAATTTTGAACTGTTGATGAGAGAAGGCTTGCATAATTCCGGAATGTTAGTTGTATTGGCGCAAACACTGCATCAGTGCTTGACCAATTTATTTTTGAAATACTACCGAACATGGTTAATGTTTGATTTTTTCCCATAATTGTTTTGCCATGAAGTTCAATATTTGTGATATTTGTGCATTGGGAAATAAGGCGGTCTAGTAGCTGATTATTAAAGCCAGTTGACGTATTAAAAGCGTCAAATATAAAGTCGATTTGCAAGTCGGTTTTACTTTCGAAGTAAATTTTGCGCTTATCCATGTTCATTGGTATCTTGTCAGACAGAGAAATTCGTAAAAGGAACTTCTGGAATTCGTTCATTTTATTTGTTACTAATTTAGAATTAGTTGGCATTGAAGCATTTTTAATCGTAGGATTTGTTTGATCATCTGAATAGAAAGTGTAGAACGCAGCTAGAAATTCCTGGATTGTCCTATGCGGAAAAAAGTACGAGGTTACAAAACTATATACATTGTCATGTTTCTCTTCTTTTCTCAATAATCCAACATGTTCAATAATAGGTTGAATATTAAACTGTTGGTAGTCAGAATCACCAAATACATTCTTTTCCAAATTGTGCAATGCCATTTCTGCGACACGATGAAGCTGGGGAAAATGCAGATAATGATCTTGAATTATTTCAAACTTGTTTCCAGAATCATTTTGAAATCCAAAAAGAGCTGGAATATCACGATCGGGATAATTCTTCTGATGCCTATCAATGAGCCACCATATGATATTGCAGTAAAGTTCCAGTAGTGTGCCGTCAACGATTCTTTCATGCACCAGGCAAATGAACGTGAGAAATAAAGGTGTCTCTGCAAGTTTATTCAAATTTTCATTATTGGCAAGTAAATGGTTTACTGCTGCAATATTGTGTTTATTGTCAGTTTCTGATGAGAGAAAATGATTCGATATGTATTTTTCTTTTTGTTCATCAGTTGTAAATCCAAGTACTTCAGCAAAAACAAATCGTCCTTCCCGTCCTCTAAGATTTGATAGATATCCATTTCGTGTAGTAATAACAATGTGAAAGAATAAACGTTTCTCAATCGTCTTTCCCTTCATGTATGAGCTCAGTTCTGAACACTGTCTTTCTAATAATGATTCATCATAACCATCCAAGAGTAATAAAATGCGGTATTCTTTGCAGAATTGCTCATTATTCACAAGTTTCTTAAGATTTTCATAATCCTTTATTGACAGATATTCCTTTAAACCACCGAGCACCAGATCGGCAATGCTTTTAAAAGTTTTCTCACACACTTCACGAAATTCAGCGTATAAAACTAAGTCATAATGTAGCAGTTTTCGGTTTCCTTTTGCCCATTCATAAGCCAGTCGTCGCATGAGAGAGGTCTTTCCCGTTGCCGGATCTCCTTCAATTATCAGCATTTTTGCTTTCTTAAATGCTCGCTCCAGCAGTTCTGCATGATCTTCTGTTGCCTGTGAATTTTTTATGTCATCTTTTAGCGCCAGAGACACCCAAGTGTTCTCAATGTCAAATGTGAAAGGCAAGGAGAATGGGTGGACTTTTTCAAATCTTGTTAAATACATTTTTTTCAGTGATAGCCGAACGCTGAAATGTGAATTCAGGATGAAATCTCAAGATTTTCTGCGAAAATGTATACAAATACAATGGAACGCTTAAATCATTTAGGTTTATTTGTTCTTCAAAGTTAGACCTGAATTAGCTCACGCTCTGATTATGATCAGGTGGTTTACTGAAATGTAACGTTATCTTCTAATCGGGCATCCGTTGTCTATTAATCATCCAAATATACAACCAAAAACTGCCTTAAATGTAGCATCGACAGAAGAAACAGAGCATTTTTAAAAATGGATGCTAAATTTCGATATGGAATCCTTTGCTGCAATCACCGTTTCATTTTGGACAATTTATCTTAAAATTCGAAAAAAAAATTTTAAGTTTCGAAAGAGTCATTAGTATTGCGGATGAGAACCATAGTAATTTTTGAAGGCTAGGTCGGTGCAAAACTTACGCTTCTAATTTTTTTTGCCAATCTTCAGTGCTTGGCTGAGATGGAATAAAGGAAGAAGTCGACGGAGCTTGGCTAAATATTATATAAATTATTCAAATAATTCTTCTAAATAGATATCTGATATGGTAATTTCATTGTTTTCTTTCATTTATATAATTTGTAAGAATGGATAAGTATTTTAAAATTAATTACTTTGTATTTTTATATTCTACCATACTGCATATTTTTGTTGCGCGCGCTTCGCGCGCGCAATCAGTGTCTTATGGTCAGAGCAGATGTGTTCCGAGCACACAAGTAGCAGCATGTTTCGCATGGAAGCAGACATCTGTAGGCGCTAGAAATGATCGACTTAGGGTAATTTGGGTCGGTGATTCGAATAGAAGCACCAGTTTTTTACGTACGTCGCTCATTCGCAGGGAATATCGCTTCGAAAATCGCGCTTTTCACGATTTCTCTTGATTTTTTTTCTTTTCGAGAGTTGAGCGAATTAAGTAGCGCGGAACGTTAGTTTTGATAGTTTAGCACATTTTGGCATTAATTTCCGCTCGATTAATCGGCTTATTGGGACAGGAACCGCAATAAATAAATCGGACAATTTCGGTGGCATTAGAGCAAAATCGCTTAGAGGCATTATGTCTCCAAACGAAGAGGACAATATGTATTGTAGATGGTACGGTAGGCCATAAGTTCATCGCTATTATCGTAATCGATTTATGATAACGGAACGCACGACACGCGA
>NIUQ01002582.1:0-21598 GCA_002796945.1 Plectus sambesii
TTCCCTTTGATTGAACAGACAGCGAGTATGATACTCAGAGGAGACGTAATGTAGGCGTCCATGTCGTGACAGTGGTACTCAGTTCAGTCAGGCATCTGCTGCTGAAAGGACGCAGACGCATTGTCCTTGAAGTCGCGCCAGCGCGGTGCGCTGTTCTCCTCTCCTTTTGTTCCTTATCGATCCCTCCTATTTGGCGACTTTCTCTTTCATATATCTATATCTCTCCCTAAAGAAAAACTCAAATTTTGCTACTGAAAGTAGTTGTGCGTGCAACGGCGAAAGAAGAGAGAAGAGATGGCGTCTCAGTTGCAGAGACTGGATTCGACTGAATCTTCGTTAGAAACGTTAGCGACGATGGACCCTTCTTCTGCCTCTGAGCAACAGCCGCAGTCGCCCAACGCTGCCATGTACAAAATCAAAATGGTAATTGAACTTTTTTCAATTTATCTTTTATTTGCTGAGTATTATGTAGCCGTAGCTTGCTTTCAAATTTGTAAACGCGCTTATCAACCAGAAACTAACTACTCGGTCGGCGTTCGCTAGCTTTAGCCCAAGTCGATAGTCGGTAATGATGGGCGTGCTGCCACATTTCTATTGTTTACAACCTGATAATGCAACGCATTACGAAAATGGTTGGTCTTTGACCTTAAACTAATTCAGTTGAAGCCTTTCAATGTTCTTGCAGTGTTGACGAGATTGAAGTGCAAATCTGTCAATATAATACAAATATATTGGGTTCTATACGTTTCTGTTTCAGTGCAAGCGAAAGTCCTGCTCGGATGAATCTTCGACCAGCGGAGGCCTAAAGAAGCTCGCGCTCTCTGCGTAAGTTTCATTGATGATTGTTGTAGCCTGGGCGTGTGTGCTTCAGGAGGATAACCTTTAGATCCCATCTCAAACTTAGCCAAAGTGACATTATTTTATCTTGCCAATCGATAGAAGCAGCTCTTGGTGTGGAGAAAAAGTTGACTCGAATCTCAGTTGCTTTTAGCTGCGAGAAATGCGACTGAACTATCGCAGGCTCGTCATAGCTTGCTAAGGCTTAGGATTTATACCTAAGCAACAGTCAATATTGAAGTGTAGGTCTTCGAGAAACAAAAAAAGGGGCTGCGCTAATTGACGGAGACACTGTTGCTGATGAAGAGTTTGTTGTTTGCAGGGACACTGAAGTCACCGATATGTTACCCCTTTCGCCGTCTTCGTCAAAGGCCGACGATATTGAAGATGAAGACGACGAGGGAGTGAACGAGGAAGATGTCGACGTCGCTTTGCCGCCCGAAGTTGCTCAATGGGTCGAATTGTTCAAGGTCGGTCGGGTTGCTCTCTTATAAAATTATTGATGAGGAGCGATCTTTGGTCACTCGATTACAAAGTAACGAAGCGCTAAAGGGCTCAATCCTTTATTTCTTTTTTTACCTCATTCAATCAGAATATACTTTGCGATTCAATCTGGAATTACGCATATTAGCTTGATTGTTTTTTCAGGAAATGTCGGGGGCGAGACGGTTGGAGGCGTTGTCGGCGTTGGTGATGGTTTGTTCTTTGCCGCAGATACGCCATTTGAAGTCGACCATCGCGCCCTACTTCCAAAAGGATTTTATCTCCGAGTTGCCAAAAGAGGTATGTTTTCTTCTCGTTCCCATTCGCTCACAAAAAGTTTTGATGAATGTCTAGCGAGAACGCAAAAACTTACTGACCTGATAGGTAAAGGAACAACTCACTTGCTTGTAAGATATTCCAAATTTCTCAATTTACGTTAACCACTTGGCATGTAAGACAGTATTTAAATTTGAAGCTAGGTATTGTGAGAGATAGCTGAGTTTTGGTTGCGTTCTTCGGTACGTTACTTAATAAAAGTCCATGAGTATGCGTGCGACGCATCGACTTTCCGGTCTTTTTTAATGGCTCTATATCATCTCTTATTGCTTAACAAGGGAACAGTTATGTCAAACGCTTAGTTTGAAAAGTGAAAATCAAAGTGAAAAGGAGATGCGATAAGTATTAATTTGTTTTTCAGATCGCGGTGCAGATTTTGTCGTTGCTGAGTCCGGTGGATGTGGCCAAAGCGGCGGCGGTGTGTCGCCGCTGGCGCACGATATCCGAGGACAACAAGATGTGGAAGGAGAAGTGCCAGGAGATGGGCGTTCCCCTGCCCGGCAGAAATCCCCGCCGTCAGACCGGTTCGTGCTACATCCGCTCGCCTTACAAGGTCGGTGGGCTACCGTGCAAATGACGGCTTGGCGCCTTCTCGGGAACGCCTTCTAATGATTGGCGCAATTTAGGCGTCCTATCTGCGCCATCATCACGTGCAATTCAATTGGCGCCGCAGTCCTTCGCCGCTTAGTCGACAGCAAGTGCTCAAGGGTCACGACGAACACGTCATCACTTGTCTGCAGATCTGCGGCGACATCATCGTCTCGGGCTCCGACGACAACACCCTGCGCGTCTGGTCGGCCGCTCGCGGCGAGGTACAGCCCTTATTTTAACGAGTCTATTTTGCAGAAAATATCCTAATTGCTTCGCTAGGCTTAATTTTGACATCAGCATTTCTCGTTAGACGAAAGAGCGCATCTCTTTATGATCGAATTCTAATTACGGCCTCGGACCCCCTCCTATACCTAGCTTCGTCTCAACCCCAAATGTTTTCATAGGAGCGAACTAGTTAAATTCTGTAACGCAATCTTATGTGCGATTAATTTTACTTTTTATTATTGCAGTGCGTGCATATCCTGGTGGGACACACGGGCGGCGTGTGGTCGTCTCAGATGTCGCTTGACGGTGCAATGGTGCTCAGTGGATCGACCGATCGGACTGTGCGCGTATGGAGTACCGCGTCCGGCAAGTGCCTCCACAACCTGCAGGGCCATACCTCAACCGTCCGCTGTCTATCGCTCAGAGACAATACGTAAGCCGACATTGACTTCTCTTGATTTACCATTTTTGTAGTTCCTGTAATCAAATGCTGCTGCAGTCTCTTTCTAAACGATTTATTGCTCTATAGAGCAATCGACCCTATACCGGCTTCGAATTGCGAGAGAAATTACGATAGTAATGGACGTGGTTATGGGGATTGATAAACTGTCGATAGATATTGAATTCTGAGAGTCATAATAAGGCGCTCAGCGTCGCTTTTCTAAGTAGGCGAACAAATTGTTCGTTTGAAAATGAGACAAAGAGAAGTTGGCGCGATGTGGCATTGCCGTATGGTCAAAATGAAGTTGAATTTTCAGCGTGGTATCGGGTTCGCGAGATACGACGCTGCGCGTGTGGGACGTGACGACTGGCGAGTGCCGCCGCGTGCTCATGGGTCACGTCGCCGCCATCCGCTGCGTCCAGTTCGACGGCGAACGCGTCGTCTCCGGCGCCTACGACTACACCATCAAGGTAGTTTTCAGCAAAGTTTATTCGATTCTTTTCGCGCCGAAAACCAAAGTTCAGTAACGATCTGTTCTCTGGCGCCTGTGACCCCGATTGTACGCGCGATACTCTTATCTATGCATCTCTTCACGCCCTCTGATCTGTCACGTCCGTCCATGAGTGACTTTACATCTTTTATCGATTTTTTGCCTATTTTAGGTATGGATGGCTTCTACGGGATCGTGCGTGCACACTTTGGCTGGTCACACTAACCGCGTCTACTCGCTGCTGGTATGCACACTGCTTTTGTCTCCGCAAATCAGCAATTGAGCTCTTTCAAACAAATTTAATGCAATAATGTACAAGTTTAGATGTTCCTCACAATTGTTCAGTTGTGATTTATTCTTGCGAAAAGTGGGATTGCATATCATTCCGTGCACATCTGTTGTATATGTGATCGTTGTCATGGAGGGAATTCGATATGCCGTTTCTCCCGAGCGAAGCTTTGTGTTTTTGAATAGCCTTTTGTAAATTTATGCAACTCATACGGGTTCTTCTTTGATTCTCTCATTGAGCCATATTAACAATACGCTCACGTTGTTTTTTTTCAGTTTGAAAGTGCGCGCAACCTAGTGGTCAGTGGCAGCCTGGACACATCGATTCGCGTGTGGGACATTGAGAAGGGCGTCTGTCAGCAGACGCTCATTGGACATCAATCGCTGACGTCCGGCATGCAGCTTCGAGACGATCTGCTCGTATCGGGCAACGCCGATTCTACCATCAAGGCGAGTTTTGTTGCGGACATTGGCGTAATGCGGCTCCACCCGAAGTTACAGTCATTAACAGCAAGATGTGACATATGATAAGTAGAGAGCACCATTCTTTTTTCTTAGCTCAGATGAGAAATTCGCTATATGCTGGTGATTATCATGAGACATTGAAAACATAGAGAATGTTTCAGGTGTGGAACATCAAGGACGGACAGTGTCTGCAGACGCTGGCGGGCAAAGAGCGCCATCAGTCGGCGGTGACGAGTTTGCAGTTCCTCGAGAGCGGCATGGTCGTCACGAGCAGCGACGACGGTACCGTCAAGTTGTGGGACGCCGTGCAAGGTTCGTTATTCGACTGATCGACGCGATAGCTCTTTCCGTTATTTCGTGCGCTGGTGGAGTCAGAGAGACAGTTCGGCTTGCAGCACCATTCTCAGTTGCCGATGGAAAAGTATTTTGTAGAGTTTCTCATGGCTTAGTGTGGGGAAAATGTCATTTATCACTTTCGTGGCGGTATCTAATGACTTATTCAAAGTTTTCGATAGTTAGTGCGCTTAGATATTGCCGCGTATTTGAAAGTGATCCTGGTAATAATACAAGTAGAACTCAATATTTTTGGTTAGCCCATTAAAATATTTTGACATTGCGTTGTAATTGAGATTGAAATGAGCTTGGTGTTTATTTGAGAACTACCTCTTATCTCAATAGCTGTCTGTATTTGCTGAAACTATTTATCCAGCAGATGACGAAAATGAGGCGATCGGAAATGCGATTATTCGTGTCTCGCCCACTACGATCGAGCGCCAACGGCCGTGATTCGGGTATTACACTTGAACGGCTGCATTGTACTGCCATCGGCGCGCGGTCACGTTCGATCGGCGCTCGCGGCAGTTTTATGAACGCCCGCGTGATGGTACAATTGCGTCCGGCCCGCGTATTATCGATGCGTTAAATAGAGAGCGATACGCATTTTATCGAAGGCGTCAGAGGGGAACATATTATCGGTTGAGTGGGAGTAAATGTTTCAAATGCGGTAAAAGTTCGGAACACCACGTCGGTGGTGCATAGAGGAAAACGGCGTATAGGAATTTGTTCAGGGACCCTCCCAGTTGCCAAAGCAAAGACGTCAGACTTTGCCCTTTCCTGCAAAATTAAGCAGGATCATCTGGATTATTTTTGCGCTCAGAGTCGCTCGTTCATCCACCGATTGTGTTCGTTGCTAGTCGGCCTTTTTGAATTTTTATTGTCATCGAAACTAAAGTCCCATCAAAATCACCATTTTAATACGTGGTATTGAGCGCAGCTATCCGCACCTGATCGAAACGTACATGTGAAATGAGATCGTTGTTTATAGGTACATTCGTTCGCGACCTTGTGCGACTGGAATCGGGCGGATCGGGTGGTTGCATCTGGCGTCTGAAGGCGACCCCGACGACGCTCGCGTGCGCCGTCGGCTCGCGCAACGGCACTGAAGACACGAAGCTCATCCTGCTCAACTTCGACGCCGACTACCCTTGAGAGTTTGTTCCAGTTTCCGCATCGCTCAATATAGACTATGTACAATTCTAATTCGGGCTAGACTACAGTAGAAAACGGTACCTCTCTCTCTCAGCGCGCCGTAGCGCGTACAGTATTTGATGCGTTGGAGCGTATTATCGCTTCGGCACACCGAAATTTGCGCCACGAGTGTGGTTCCGCAATCTACGAGAGTGAAATTTTAATTGGATTTGTCTTTTTTTCTGTGTTCCCGTCCTTACTGGTTCTTTGGGAATGGTTCTCTTCGACGAATGTGTGCAGTTCCTTCGCATCACAATCAAGCTATTCTTTCGCTATTAGTCGCATATTATTTAACTTTGCGCCATCGGTGCTTTCCTCTTGACGGCTTCAAATCGCTTTTTGTATGTAAATAATTGTCCATGTTTATTGAGGATGTTCACGCTATGAGCGCGTTCTTCTAAGCGTATTGAGTAATGTACTGTACAATATTCGCAATACTGGTTGCTTTTCCGACTTGTAAACTTCAGCTTATTTGTAATGAAATTTAGGCCGTTCTATGCATTTTTCTGTGACTGATTGCGCGTCTTTAATGTACCCTGATCAAAGAAAGGCGTCGAATATACTTTAGAAACCTCTAGACCTTTATAACGCTGTTGTGACCGATTTGATAATGCATTCTTGGCAATTGAATGGCAGATCCATTCACATTTGCTTATATTATCTCAGTATGTTCGACGCCCAATTCGTTTCGCTTCATTCTGCTGTTTGCTTTTATGGTAAATGTAGACGCGTTACGGATGATGATGTCGTCTCGCACGCAGTCTTTTCTCTTTCGCGCCGTCATTCTCTTTCCTCTTCACTGAGTGACGTTTGCCGTAAAGCGTCCCGTGTCGGCAAAACTCAGTTACCTTTGACTGGTAAAATGATTCCTGAGACGACTTTCTTTTACTAACTATTCGCTCAGATTAATTGCTGCACGCGGCATTCGAAATTCTCTCAGGGAGGAGCTTAATTCCGTTCAACAATAAAAGCTGATGGCGATTGAATTCGGATGACTCGGCTGGGCTAATGGTTTAATTATTCGCGCCATTTTCGCCACTTTGTCGTCTGAAAATTGAAATGTCTGTGATGAGTTTGAAGGGCGTTTCTTTCGCATGTCAATCACTTGTTTATGCGTTTCGTTTGTTTGGACGTTTGCGTAAATAAAGTGAATGCAGATTAATACACTTTCGTGCTCCATGCAGACCTTGATTCGGGCACGTTTTAGCAATCCGCTGCTATCCATTATGCGAGACACAGTTCATGATGCGATCCACAACGCATAAGCAGAACAAAATTTAACGGTCCGATGTTGTTCTCTGTACGATGACTGGTTAATAAATAGTAAATATAAAAAATATCCTCTGCAATAATTTCAGTCGCCGCCGAAGAGTAATTTAGTTTGGATCTATCACTTCCTAGGCGCTCTCTCTCGCTATAGCAGTATAAATTTAAGGGATTATTCATGATCTACCTTTATCAAAGTCTGCTCACGCTTATACGCGCTGGCACGGCGTTCAGCACGCGTTTTATATCAATTCTGCAACGACAACGCGATAAAATTATAAAAACGAAAATATATTGAGCAAATCACGTTTAAATTTCATCAGCGCTGATTGTCCAAGCGGACAGATTTGAACTATTTTTGTGTTTACGGCTTTTTTCTACGAACTAATCACAAAATCGTGCCTATCGGATAATATTTCTCTATATTCAATTTTGTATGATCTACACGCTTCGTTGGAATCGTCATAAATGACATCATTAGTTCAATCAGCTGAATTGTATCGCAGCGTATGCCAAGCGACAGGTTCTGATGAGGAGGCGCGAGACTAGGCAGGCCGAGAATCATCGACCAGTGCTTCATGTCTGTTGACATTGAACGCATAGCGCTAGCCAAAGCAGAGCCAGGCGGTGAGCCCATCGACTCAGGGGGACGTGAGAGGCCATCCCGGCTCACCAACTGCCACCCGAATAGCAGACAAGTGCGTAAATTTTTTTCGAATAAGGGGTAGGTCTCCAGGGGGGGCGGTGCTTAAATGCTCTTGGAATAATTCGTGGAACTATTGAAACGATTCTTAAATGACAAAATTGAAAGAGATGATCATTCGATGTGGTGCGACTATTGTCCGGGTCAAACTTTTGAATATCCCTATCGCATCGTGTACTCAGAGAAGGGTGTGGGGAGATATTCCTTTCAGCTACAAAAGGCGCCGAATTCTGCCGCGATGCTTTGCATAGTCAGGTAGAACTACCTTATTTTATTGTTTTAAACGCAAATATTCGAGTTCAAACTGATTGCATAGTTTTCAGAGTCAAATTACTGACAAAATAACATTTCATTTGAGACAAAAATCCTTTGGTTGATATGGCTACAGACAGGCCAAATATATCGTAAATATTCTAGATACTGTATGTATTTGGTGTCCGTACTTCTTCACTCTGAAGCGTCCATCTTAATAGCCGGGTGGCAGACGCGGCTCGGGGCAGTGATCGCATGCGCCATCCTCGCCGGCTGGACCCTTCGGGCCCTTCGGTCCAGGCTGACCTTGACGGCCTTCGTGACCCGGAGCTCCGGCATCTGCAGCATGCATTAATTGATTTCACGATTATGAAAAGATTTTGCAGTGTGAAACGCTCGAGTTCGGCCGTTAACAACTTTTTCACGTAATTAAAAGAGGGTTGGAAAAGTGATTAGCAACCAACTGAGTGAGAAAACGAGCTGACAAGTCGCAGTTCTTAAAAAACGAGTGAAAATGTTTCGCGAACTTACCGCCCGGTGGTCCTGCCTCGCCATTCTTCGTGCCGGCATCTGCACCGGGTGCGCCCTTCGGTCCAGCGGGTCCGGCCGGTCCAGGACCGCCAGCGGGGCCGGCGGGTCCAGGCGCATACCTGACCTTGCCAGGCGCGCCTTTCGGGCCTGAATGAACATTTAGTTAGCGATAGCACGACCGAGCCAATCAATACTCATAGCTTACTACAGATAAATACTGAAAGAAGTTAAAGAATGATACAAACTACAGACTTGTAAATGAATATGCGCGTTTCAAAGCATTCGTCAATCTCGGGCTAAAGAACCTTTAAATTCCTGAATAATTTTACGCCAGAATGTTCAGTACTACTTTCTTCAATCATAGTGGTTGGAATAGTGGAAGAGCAATATCGGTACGTACCTTTCGGTCCATCGCGACCAGGTCGGCCCACGGGTCCTGCTGGTCCAGCCATTCCCTTCTCGCCCTTCTAAAGAGATTTGTGCTCATTAGCGACTGAGAAAGTAATCGCTTACCTTTCCGTCGTTGGCTCGCTCGGAAGCCGATCCCTTGGGGCCTAAAATAGCAGCAGGTAAATAAAATTAATGGCATCATTCCAAGCAGCAGTTGATTCAAATCATGCAGTAGATGCGCTTACCGGGTGGTCCTTTGGGTCCAGCGGCACCGGCCGGTCCTGGTGGGCCTGGCGGGCAGATGATGCATGGCTCGGGCTTTGGTCCCAATGGTTCGTTCGCCTTTCCGTCCTTGCCAGGCTTGCCGGCGGCTCCAGCGCCTCCATCCTTGCCGTCGAGTCCGTTCGGACCGGGCGGGCCCGCCGGTCCAACTGGTCCTGCAAGTGAAGCGATTTGTAACAGTTCCGCTTTATACGCAATTGTAATGCCATAAACAAATTATTAAATATGTTGTATTCTTGATGGGTCGAAAACAAGCGACAGTGTCGCAATTGGTCATGTATTTGATGAAATAGGTAGCGCGATATGTAAAAGTACCTTGATGGCAGGTGCAGCAGGTTTCCGGCGATGGCGTTGGATTGACCGTCGGTCCAGGACCGTAGGGGTTGGGGCTGGGTGGGTTGACTGGTGGATTGGGGCCGGGACCGGGTGGAACGACTCCGGGCTGTTCGCCGCCATAGCTGGCGCCGCCGCCAACGCCGCCTTCAGGTACCCATTGGCCGAAGAGCCAACTGCGCTTGAAACGGTCAGCTGCCGCTGGTTTCGTCGTCTGAAATTTCGCATTTTTGTAAACCGATTTCATATTCATTCTTTCAAAACGGGTTAGAGACTCCCCTATTGTGGCTTATATTTTGGAATGTGAGATGGCGCCAATAAGAAAATGCATAATATCGAAGCTAGTGAAAAAATGGGGATTTAGAAATTGTCATGAACCTCAAACGGATTACAACCAATTTGCTCGCACTTGTTGAGTCCAACAAGTAACGCGCGCTTCTGTAGCAGTCTAGGCGCCGTCATTAACAGTGCTACTCGCAATCTCGCATCACATATCAACTTTGATAGTCTTTATGACCAATATGAGATGAGGATCATACCTGCAGATTAAACATTTCCGCCCAGAGATCTCGCGATCGCGCCTTGCAGAACTCGGCCTCAGCCATCATATGGCTTTGGAAAGACTGCACATAGTTGTAGAGCATGGGCAGGCTGATGACGGCCGAGATGACGGCCACCGTCGACACGACGACGGCGATGAAGGCGACGCGCCGCATCTGGCGGTGCTCGTCCGATTCGCGAAACTTGACGCCGGCCGAATCCATGGCTGCTGAGGTCTGAAAGAGAGCACAGATGAGCCAAGAGTCACAATTGGAGAAGGGCTGAAGAGCTGTATGGGATCGCTATACTAAGACTCAAAAATTCGATTGCATTAGATCTTTTGTCAATGTCTATCTTATCATAAAGTGGAGAACGGTCAAGGTAACCAGGCTCTTTTTTCCCCCCAAGGAAGTTCCAAAGAGACTGTACGAGAACAGAATACGAACACCTTATCGTTGAATTACGTCTGCTGGTTAAGTGCGAGCCTTTAAATACGAATAGTTTCGGGGTCGGAGCGGAGAGGAGGTCGCGCAGAACGATGTTCAAGTTGTGGCCCGACCTTGTTTCTTTGCGTTTCTTCATCTGTTGATCTCCAATTGGACGTTAATCCGCCGCCCATCTGCGCTCTGTAACATTGTCTCACACCTGAGTTGACCTAACGTTGCAACTGGAACGTCAAACTAAATTCGCGATGACATTACAATTCCGGATTTGAACGACTTTTCGCGCAACGTAAACTGTACTCAGCAGCGTGCGACATCAAAATCTTTTTTCTGTTCTGAATTGTGTTACAGGTCTTGCCCTAATCCCATCTTCCGGTCGTCATTGCGTCAACGCAAATAACTCACTCACAGGTCGGCGCGCCCCCTGCGCGCCGTTCTCTTACTTTTGCGCAATTTCGCCCCCAACAGTGATAATATGTGTGTATTATTCTCCTAATCCGATTGAATCGTTTTTTCACGCACTTCGAACTGAGTCTGAGTGAGAACCATTCTTAATGTTCCAGAGTGTATCGTCAGTTTTCGAGTGGATTGAGAGTTAGCGTTCGTATTGGTGAAGTCGGCGAAAAGTTGTTGAACGTTATACAGGCTATTGTTTCACTATTTTACTCTGATTCATCGCAACAGCGCCATCCATCTTCGTGCCGGACGAAGGCGATTTATGCGCCAACGATAACAACGCCTCCAAGCGAGTGCGTCCTTGCACGCAAACGCCCACTGCGCTCTCTATTGTGTGCCGCTTTAGAGCTGCAACCATGCTCGTATCACACGAAATTGATGATAGTGAAATTTATATCTGTATTATGCCTTCAAGTGAACACATCGAAAGCGAAAAATCACAATCCAGAACAAACGAGCACAAAACGAAACACACACACACACACACTCGACCGAACTCAATCATATCGAAACGCTGCGAACTTTCAAGCTCAAACAAAACGCAAAAGTTGTTCCGACTCGTTGCATATTGGAATCACAAATAATGTGCACGTAATTGAGGAATAAGTGAATGAACATCATACGGTTCTCACATTAATGTAAACAAGTGAGCTACGGTAGTTCGCCAAGAACAAGTTAACGGCGGTTCATATATGTGGAACGTAAGGATAAAGTGCCGTTAGAGTACTTGACGAGCTGCCTTAATGTGCGATTCGATCCATCGATGGACAAAGTGTCCCAAACAGCCTTTGCGAATTTGACTCAATGTCTGGTGGTCTATTTACCAGACGAGGAGCGCGGAACGTAATACTTTGTGTGTTTGGCCGACGCCGCGTTCATAAATCGAGCGCCTGCCAGAGGTGAAGGTCCCCCTTACTTACTTTCCGAATACGCGCCCCAATGGATCGACTCGGCGCATACCACCGTAAGTAGCCCTAAATAGAATAGCACGCGGTGGAAGGATGGAGAAATTAACCAATCTCTCTTGCTATGTACGACTGGAACCGGAATGGATGCGTGGAAAACATAATTTGCGTTAAAGGTTGGTTTTTGGCCGAAAATTCTGTGCGCAGTTGATTACGCTTTGACGAATACATAGTAGTTTGCATAAACATCATAGAAAAGAAACGCATTTAGCACCAAAAATGAAGCAGTAACCCACTTTGCAGTCGCAGCATCATCGATAAAATCAAGAGGCTGTCGCTCTTCCAGTAAGAATAATGTACATGTCTGGTATAATTACGGTATATAATTACATTCAGTCCGGACCTTGATAAATGAGCCTTTTGGCAGCTCTTTTGGGTTGAGGTGTACAGGAATTTACGAGGACGATTTATCGAATCCTTAGAATTAAAGGGCTATGGAAGCTTAGAACAGTGTTTTGGGTACTTGCACGAAAGCATAGCTTTGATAATAGGAAGAATTATTTATAAGCTTCGACAGAGAGAGGGAGCTTATGCTAAGTGCGTAACCGATAGATCGTCCTCGTCAACAATTATTACGAAGATCTCGTGGCACTTGGTGAAGCACGAACCCATAGTGGTAATAAATTGTAGCGGTCGAAGGCACTCTATCATCAACTGTATCCGATAGCATCAAGGATTCATGAAAATTTCAACACGATTACGAAACTGGGATTCAGAGGTGCGCCGTCTCGGCTTCGATTGGCGCACAAATATTCTGGCCGTCTTTGATTGGCCGTTCGCCAAGGTTCGACTGTCCTCTCCGGCGAGAATCTGCTCATCGAGCTCGGCGATGACGTCGTCATTCAGACCGTCTTTGCACTCCAGCGCCATTTTCATTCTTCGCAATTCCGCTAATTCGTCCTGTAAGAAAAGCAGCTCTTGATTTGGCACTGNTGCTTGAATCGACGGTTTGTCGGTGTCGATTTGCTCGTCGGTAACGAAGACGGGCGGCGTCTCGCCCTCGACAACCGGCAAGAGAATGCCCTGCACACGCACGCTAGCCGCGTGCATCAGTCCTTGCAGGCGGTGCAGATGTCGCGCTCTTATAATCTCCACGCACAGCGCTCCGTCTGAAATCGACAATAAATTTAATGCGCGGTTTTAATCAGTCTATGGCAGTTTGCCAAGTGAAAAACTCCAGCCAATATGTGAGTACTTGAAGCAACTGCTATGATTTGGTCCCTCGAAGGCTAAAACGGTTTTGCACCAAAGCGGCATTGCTAGATGCACCCAGATCTCTACATGACATCAACTTGAACTATTCTCAATACAGTCAACACGAAACTACGCAAAGAATTCAAACATACTTTACAATCTTAAAGAGTTTACAACGCAAAAGTGCAAGAGTCTATTCTTAGTAAATGCACGACAGGATCCGCCCACTCTTTCGAAATTTGTCAAGAATGTGCGATTTGCCGACCAAAGCGGTCGACGCGCGTTCAGCGGCATTTTGACTTCGGCACTGATTTCAGTCTGACCTTCAAAATCGTAATCGAGTGAGACGGAGATTTGCGGCGTTGGAGGCACTGGGGGCTGTTGCTGATTCAGCAGCGCGTGTCGAACGCCTCCTGCGCCGCTGGTGTGAGAGGCGTAGTGGAAGATGTTCTGCTGGTCGCAGACGCCCGAGTCGCCGGCCAGCGACTCGTCGCTCGTGGCCGCCGACGCCTGCGACGGTCGGTCGACGCTCTCGTTGCGCGCCAACGCCTGTCGACTGTGGTTCAGCGACGTCTGAGACAGCCGCTTAACCGCTTGCTCGTAGCTGGGCGGCGGGGGGAGCATCGGCTCGGCCGACGCTGCGGACTGCTTCCCAACCAGCTGCTCCACGCTGCAATGCAATCGGTTGTCATTTGCTGATCAGAGTTTGATACAAGTTCTTATGAGCGCAGTTCTGTTTACAAGTATGTTGTTTGCTCGAGGAACGCGGAATAAATCTCCACATGGAAAGAGCCTTGAACTGCCGGTGGATGAAAGATTACTTTTACTCACTCGGAAAAGTCGCGCGAAGAGTGATTAATACGCTAAAATGGGACATTGAAATATTTCGGCCGAGTGGCCGATTAACTGGCGCTCGCATTTATTTCTCTATTGCGGCAGAAATTTTTAGGAATAAAGTATGCCCCCTGATCATTCATGGATTCAGACTGTTAAGTACAAGGCAGAGACCGGGTACTCTGCCAATATGAGATAGATAAAATAAAATTGTGCTCACCGCTGACGCAGTTCGACTAGACCGACGGCGGACTCAGACGAGATTGCGCTGATCTCTTGAAGGCTTTGGGAGCTCGAGTTGACGGAGCTCAAACTCGACGAGCAGGACGACAGAGTTGATCCACTCATCGTCTGCAATTTTTCTTTCACTTGAACCACTTCTTCTTGGCATTCTTTTATTCGGTCGATCAACGTTCGATGACGCTCGAATAATTTCAGTCTGAAAACCGATACAATCAGAGAACGAAGACGGCCGCGTCAACCTAGAATTATCGTATCAGTCAAAGTCCATTACTTTTCATTCGATCACATGTTCAACAGAAGAAAAACTAAATTTTCCCTAATTTTGAAACGAGATATCATGTCAGCGAAGTTCCGCTCAATTCTCTTCGTTCCGCAATCACAGATCAAAACACGCATGCCTGAAGTTAATTCGACTGATTTGGTATTCTTATGAAAAACTGCTTTAGACAAATGATTATGCTTTGCTTTTTTGTTAAAGAAAACAATTTCTAATACACAGAGTGCTTAATGCAGCTTTTTGAAGAATACAAAAGGTGTGGTATGAAAACTAAAGTTGGATATTAAAGAGGCAATGAGAGAGAAATAGAGAAAATGTCTGCTCACCGAAGGACCCTTAGCATTGATATATTTTTGCTGCCGAGTGCTAACAACGAAAGTTAAGCGTCTGGAGCTACCCAGCTGTTTTGTGGGAGGAAGGGAGAGAATGCGAAAACCGCTCGGAATGAGAACAGTCGCCCCTAAGGCGTCATCGTAAAGCAAATGGCATGCGAGGCGCTACGAGCTTTTCTTCGCGCCCAGCCGGTAATGCTACGCGCGCTATTCGTCATCGCCGGAACATTTCAGTCAGCCAACATTGACCTGACATATGAAACCGTCAAGGAAGTCGCCAAATAGCGACGCTATGGTAATGCGCATATCGTTCCGGGATGGGATAAGGCCGCAGTACTTCGACCGTGAAGGGAATATATTTCAAGGAAGCCCGCCATGTCCCTCATCATCGCATTATCTCTGCTCTTTCATTATGTTGCGACGTCATACAAGTTTTAGTAAAACTGCTCACAGAGCAGTCCCCTGCGTAACCGCTAATCTATGAGTCTGAACGTAAAGCTGGCGGCATGAGTTTGTAAGTAAAACACTTTCGCCAGTCAAACGAAGGCATTGAAGAGAATGACGTCATTCTGATATCAAAAACAGCACGCGCCCGTTCGCAATTTTAGGGATTGGTGTAATACCAAACCGATAAAGACCTCTCTCATTGAGAAGCGCATCTCATCTTTTGAACAATCGTCTGACTGAACGGCGTGACACCGCTCTCTCTCTGTCTGTCTCTCTGAGCATCGCTGAGTCACCGCTGATCGCCAGCATAAGCTAGCAAAAGAGGGTATGCAGAACGGCTAGAAGGTGTGCTCCGAACGCTCAGAGTCCATCTGGACAATAGACTGTCGATCTTATTCAGGTACAATCGAGCGTACATTTTATAAATTTGAATGGGGATCAAAGCTCAGCTGTGTCCTATCGAAATCCGCCGCAGAACGCGATCAGCAACCGGATCAATTGCAATCAGAGATAGAAGACGGCGCTGAAGGTGATAAAATCGTCGACCCGACGTCGCTGTCTATCAGTTAAGCGGCCGGCAAGGACGACTACGATGCAATGCGCGTCGTAAACCGACGGAATTTGCGCATTCCTCGGCGGATAACTGGTTTCTGGCCACTCTTCGCCAAGAAGACACGGATACAGTCCCTTTGCGTCGCCGATTGCCCCACAAAGACATCTCCATACATCGCCTTTCAACTTTCTCATAGGCTCTCGTATATCGCATATTCGCGACCATCAATGGGGAAAAACCTCGATTGCGCGCATCACACTCTAACCCGCCATTATGCTCATGAACGGTTTGTCAACTTGAGCAAGATCTTTTCGCCACTTTCTCTAACCAAATCAATCATGACAATAAATACGCTATTTTCCACAACACAACCCCACTTCTGCTGGCTAACCTCGCACGTGTAAGCGCCCCGTCGGCGTGCCAGGCAATGACAACGAAAACAGAAAATGAAAAACAGATCCAAAATTATTTTCTACGAAAATTTATACAGAATGACAAGTAAATAAGCAATGTATATGGGCTTAGAGGCGATGAAAAGGATTAAAGGGCACTGTCACTGGTCAGAAGACGCGCAAATTTGATAGCGGATTGCGCTCTCGTCTCGACATCTCTGACTACAATACTCGGCAATAGTAAGCCCACAGCCGTTCTGAAATTATGGCGTTGGCACTTTACTGAGTTCGGCCGGTATAATTGGCCTTTTGCCCTTCCACTGTTGCTGCGGGCAATCGTCAAAGAGCCAGTTTTCTCCTTAATGGTCAAACTTGCTCTGGCACGATACATTAGACATTTTGGTCTAAGAATGGAAACAGGAAAGAATACTGAGGAGACAGCGGTATTTTCGATTCTATGAATGGACAACAGCCGTGTATTACATTAACGAGGAATGTGGAATGTTTTGAACATTCTTTCACCGTAAGCTATGGAAAAGTGGAATTGTTAAGGAAGAGAAAGATGAAAATTAAATATTAAAACGTAAAGCGAGCCGCTTTTGAATCGAAGTAAAGTCTGTAAACTTTTGTCAATTTGTTTTTGAAAGAATTTCTATTCTCAAGTTGAAGACAGTCGTGAAGAAGACGAGACTCATGTAGAATGACAGTCATTAAATTAACGTGACAGACAACGGCGAACGAAAAAGGAGTGCGCACGAGAGGGCCGGGTGTACAAGGATAAGATGGGTTGCAGATGTTATGCTCATATTCTGGTCGTATCAGCAGAGCACTTTTTGGTGGTGGAGTCGCAAAACCGAGTCGACCAGAAAAAAGTAGCCAGACAACAAACAGCCCAACGAAAACCTGTCGTCAATCGAATGTACTGTACGTCTCATTCGGCCAACTGCCAAACTCAATTCATGCGAAATTTTTCAATGAACAAGGCCAACTAACACCTACGAGTGGAAAGAGAAAGAATGGTACGAAACGGAGATGATTCAGCGGACTCGCAAAAGATAGGTGCGGCAACCCACGTCTCATCAATCCTAGGCTATTAGGCTTCGTAAAGGGTAGTTTTATTGAGTATTAGCACAAATTTCTCTTCTATTCGTCAAGTCAGAGTGCGTCAAAGACTACTACAACTTCTTATTGATTTATAACCCGACACTTGCTAATATCTTAGGATTAGAATGGTAAAGCAAGTGACGAACGTGTCAAATATTTGATTCAAAGAGAAAAGTTGCGATCATATAACAGAACCTATAAATTCTGAATTTCAAACTATTTGTGTTGAAAGTCGCAAATATTCTTTTATCCGTCTTTTTTCTCGAAAATTCTTCTCTATTTCACATTGTGAATAAATAAATACTTCTGTGAGAGCTTATTCACTCATGCATGCATTTCATTAAGTTGCATGACACTACAAGACATGACATTAAGACAAAAGTATGAGAGCAACCTTTTCGCAGCAGATGCTGGAAGCGAGTAGTTTCTTATAAAGATGGATCAGTCCTGACCAGCGAAGTAATCAATCGAAGATATTTTAAGCACTACGCAGTGGCTTCTATTCATCGCGCAAGAATGTTGAGATTTGTTTAAAGTTGATGAGGTGATCAATTAGCGAGCGCGTACACAACAAGATGGAGATGGTGAAAGAAAAGCGGCGACGGTCGCATGAAAAGAGAGGACGGCGCGTTGCCAGAAAGTTGAACTGACCTGAGGCGGGGGTCGATGCGGGTGGTAGAGTGAGTGTTGTGGTCTACGAAGAAGGGATTGCCGTCGCCATCCACCTTGCATTCCCAGCCGTCGGGCAACTGCGCCTGCTGCTCGCCCATCTCCTCCAGAGGGCGGCGGCGCGCCTGTTGCTGCCGCGCCACCACTACAACACGAGTAGCAGCAGACGACGACGATGTGATGATGGGGGTACAGGTGCACAACAGAGAGAGAGAGACGGTCCGAGCGCCTCACAGCGGCGCGCGGCGGCGGTTGTGTGTAGAGTGCGGCGCCTGGGTGTACTACGAGAGAACGCGCGCGCGGCCGTCCGCTCTCCCGCGGCCGACGGGGCCCCGACGCGCGCATTCCATTCATTCCTACGTTGTCGACGGCGTCGCGCTCAGTCCGAGCAGTCGCACCGCCCTGTACGCGCTCTGCTCCGCGCTCTCTCTCTCTCTCTCTCGCTCTTTCCCCGTCTCTCACCTTTGGAGGAGGCGAATTGCCAAACGTGGTTATATAGGCTGACCACTTTCACATTTACCCATTTACCTTTAATTCAAGGAGTTTGATTCGATGCACAACTAGCGGTGGAATGTAATATCGACGTCACTCTCACATTTTGTGTTAGCAGGATGCCATTCCTTACAATCACGCACCGAGTATTCTCCGTCTTTTACAATTATGGAACGGACCGACGGAGGTTGTGACAGCAACATGAACATTATGGCCTATTCGAATTTACGCATTTTAAGCCAAAATATAGTACTAAGCCAAAGGGATCAAAGTACGGTAAACAACCAATTTAAACATTTAGAGTGGCACATTTTTGTGCCCGTTATTCGTTTCTTTCTTTGACGCAGCACCGATGATGCACGCAGCTGAGGCGGCGTCAAGGTTAATTCCACTCTGCGTCAACGCATTGGCATTCGACGGCCACGCACTGGCGCAAACGGTTTTGTCGCTCGATTTAGCCAAGACGCGCCGGCCGACTAACCAAAGGGGAACTCCGTGTTGAGGCGAATATTGGGATACCATGAGTGCGCAGATTTGACCCGAGTATAGAGGGAGTATTGGGGAGAGGCGCAAATGGAGAATTTCTGATTTACGTTGGATCGAGTTGTGTAGTCATCCGGAGGGGGGCGAGTATCGGATGTTGACATTGGCCACCCGTACCTTTGTGCTGCGTGGCGCAAGGGGGTGGAGGTAGGTGCGCGTCATGATTTTTGAGAACCAGCGCCTAACAGGAAGTCAAAGATACTTCTTAGGCTTTAGCATTCCGCTTCGCATACTAGGCCCTTTTTTAAAAGCGGATGCGTCATCAGTGCTCTTGAATATCTAAACCTAATCGATGCACCGCTTGCTCTACCATACTGGCCTCAACGGCGAGGCCACAGCTACAAATAACCATGTACGCGACTCCAAGTTACAATTTTTACATATGCATATTGCTATTGTAAATGCGCATGGCTGGCGCAAAATTCCGTTGTCTAGGGGCCATTATTTAACCAGAACGACTATTAGATGCCCCAATTGCCATCCGCAGTCCGACTAGAAGACACAGTACGCTCGAGTTGCGGGACAGTGAACAAAGTTTTATCGAAACTTCTCAATTACGAGGTCGCCCCCATCAGAACGAATGTTAAAGAGTATTGATCCTGTGGGCGGGCATATTTGGATGATACCAGTTTAGTCTTCGCAAATTCAAAGTACATACTCAACGCGTGCCAGTGTCGATGTTCTTCGTCAATGTAGTTTAAACAAAGTCAACATTCATTAGACTATATTCAAAAAAGCAACGGAGGTAATAATATCCAACAGCGTGCGCATTTCATAAAGGGTATTTAATGCGCCGATCGCGCAAATATTTGTAATAGTCAGCCATTTTCGTCCATCCGCTAGGCGGCGGCTCGGGACCGCTATGGCCCGGCCCTTCGCCTTCTTCTAACCGAACGAACACATGAGTGTACCTGAAAATAACACAAATCTTCATCAATATACATATATTTCGTCGCGCTTTCACAAGCAGAAAAGAGAGATTCTAATGAAATTTATCTTTCCTATCGAGACCACTTGTGCTTACTGATAAGTATTATGAATTTCGTATTGAATAATATGTTACATAATAGATATGCATCGAAAAGCGGCCTTTCATGGTGGGACGAATATTTGCCTTTCTGGCATAAATTTGAAAATATTGCGTGTACACATTTAAAGCGGTCACAAATACAATATATCGTAAAATAGCCAAGCCCTCTAATAATGGCTTCAATAATGAATCCGCTCAATTTTAGATGTGAGCATTACGATTCGAGTCATTATGGTATTGGTTCGATTCTAAAATGCAATTTCTAACGCATTTTAGAGGCTCAATAAGAGCAAGGTTGATTATAATTTGGCTGAACAATGTATCAAACGATTGAAATCATTCATTGAACAGAAATACTAATGAATAAGTACAAAGGAGAAAAACGACAAGAAACCAACACTGACCTATAGCGATGCTTTTCGAATCTGTCGTGAGCATGTCTTCTATATCCATAGACGATCTCGCTTTGAATCGGAAATGCTTCGGCTAAAAAGGCACTTGTATTTCAAGAAGAAAGCGACATGATTTCATACTGCCAGCTTCTCGAGGATCAAACGCGAAAAGCAGAGAGTATGAATAAGGTGGCGATACAAAATGAACGCCAGGGTTTTTACAGAAGCATGCCTTACTCGATCAATTGGCGTGAAACTATAAAACACAGATACAATAAAAGCGATTTTGCGGTTACCCGCCAACAATGAACTGAGGAACTTACCAATAAATGTATTTGATGGATATTCGATGTTAAATTCCTTCTTCGCGCGCTCTTTAGCTTCATTCAGCATCTGAACATATACTTTGTTTTAACAGTACGGCAACAAACTGCTACCATCATCTCTTACTTACAATACTCTATAGCGCGCAATTTCATACATCGTAAACTATCGGCACATTATTGGACAAATAATGAAAAAAGACTGCTTGCCGTTTCGTATTGAATTATCATTTTGAAACTCTTAAAAGTGATAATTCATTAGCGAAAGGCAACCTGATTGTCAAGGAGATTAAATTACAGAAAAACAATCCGCTAATGCATGGAAGAATGGTAATACGCGAGAAATTCCCCAATGCTAGGTTGGACAACTGATCGCTGTAATAGTTGCGGCCCGTTCGCTTATAAACGACAAGTCAAGCGTCTCAACTCTTTCTTGAACGTAACCTGAGCATGTCTGTATGGCGTGAGGATGCGTGTTCTAGTAATTCCTGCTAGTTTCTATTTCATGCATGTGTCTCTGCTGAACTTTGTAAATTCGCGTATTAAAGTAATTAAGGCAACCGGCAAAGGCCAAACTTCCCGAAAGTTCCCGTCAGTATTATGGATTGATAAAATTGCATACTCTTTCTATAGTATAAGCGAACATACACCACATTCTATTATACATATATATATATCATAATCATTCACTTTTGCTTCCTTATGCGTAGTTGATTCTCGCACTTCAGTTTGAGAGTTTTTACTCAATTAGTTCTGTGTATAGCTCGCAGTGAAAGTACTGACCTCGATCATGATTTCGGCACCCTTGCGGAAGGTGAACTGCAACTGCTTGAGGGCGTCGTCGACGGGTCGATTGCGCACCAACTCGCAGACGTACCACATCTTCTTTGGACTGTACTTGACACTCTCTCGACAATGAAATACTTCC
>NIUQ01002583.1:0-21632 GCA_002796945.1 Plectus sambesii
CTTTGGATAAAATATCTTCAGTTTCGAGTCTAAATCAACACATGATATTAGGTTAGCTTATTTTACAAACAAGATTATTTCACCATTTTTAAGCATATTATATCGTCAAATATCGAACAACCCCTAATAATCGCCCTGGGAGTTTATTTTTTCAATTAAGGCTAGGGGGGGGCAATTTTGAGAAGGGCGCTAATTGGAGAGTGGGTGACTATTAGAGGATTTACTGTATGTTATTCATATATACCATTTTTACTTTAACACGTCCACTTTCATAATCAAAGGGAATATTTTTCATACATATTTTGATGGGAAAATGGCTCGTTTTACCTAAGAAGTATTCTCTCTAGTTAGGAAAATGTCATTATTAAAGTAAAAATGGTGTAGGTTAATAGTAAGTTAAGTTTGTTTATCGCCAATCGACATGTCTCAGACTGCAAACTGATTAAGAAAATGATAATTACAGCCGGAATATATCTACAAGTCCAATACGTATCGTCCCTCTCCCTTCAACTAGAGAGACATCTACCCAAAAAGTTATTCATTTACTTGTAACATGGGGTTTCCTAAGCCCTCAAGGAGGAGGGGGACTGGAGTCGTGCTTACTGGTACAACGACTTTGATGATGTTTCCGCTAAATATAGAGAACACAATTAGGCGAAGAAGGGCGCCGTAAGCAGAAAAATGAACCAGTGACTTCTTTATTTGAAGTGAATCAATTCTGAATTCGGAAATCACTGTCTTGAGAATCACAAACGGAACTGGCAGAGTCGCTCTTTTAGGAAACATGTTCAGCAATAGATCTCTAGTATCTCAATATTAAGCTGCTTATATCAGGTCAACATTAAAAACAGCCTTACAAATTTTGGACAAAATAATCAGGCATCCAGATGCTACTTGCCGACGTATCTATACCCTCGCAACCGCCATAGTCAGTTGCATTCCACTGAAGAAATTCATCTGTCCAAGTCAACCCTGTCCATGTTAATAGTTCGATTTTTTCATCTTGCTCGTTCTAAAATATGTACATTTGTGATACTATTAGATATTTTCATGCACGCTGCAATGTAAATTTGAGACAGGAAAGTGTAACAATTTCAGGATGGTTTCATGCTGCCGGCTTTATCGGCTGTCGGTAGTAATGGCTGAACTTTGAATAATGCTTTCAGTTTTGGTTTAGCCCATGAAAGTCCCTAAACCTAAGCTCATATCTAGGCCTAATGTTTAACCATGAAATATGTTTTGAGTCTGCTATACATTGGTCAGATTTCTACTTTTTATGAAAACGAGTCGATGATGCGGACAAAATATATGCTTACGGAACTCATCTCTTTAATATTTTCATGCCTTTCTGATAAAAATTTGACTTACTATGGAAACGATACTGTATATTATCATGCTAACATCAACATGAGTTACTGTCGATTGATTTTTCACTGGTCGAACCTTGATATTGTAACCATCAAATATTGCATTGTGCACAGCATGTTCTGAGCAGGCGATATTCGAATCGAGTTGCCCTTCAAAAGGAACGAATTACACTAAGACAGGAGAACGCTGTAATCGAATAAAATATCTTAAAGTAATCAGTGTAAGTAATGGTCGTATTGGCTTAACCACTACTTTTTTGTGAAAGTGCGATAGAAAAGGTTTTACTGTTTAATTTTGCCTATAGTTGTCCTGAATTAATCCAAACTTTGATATAGGAATAAATAAATATTTTTTAAACCACCTTCAGCTCTATATATGATTAGAAGTAGACTGCTTTTGTTTTTTTAGCAGATATTATTCTTAAATTAAGTAATTAATAGAGTTATTGGTTCATTAAAAATTTAATTTTTGGCTGTAACCTGTATACAGGGTGGGGCAAAATTTCCCGCGGTTTTTTAAGATCATATATTATTAAAATTTCAAGTCTTTTTATAAAAATAACACCATTCTCTTATAACAATAATAACAGAATTTTCTGATTATTTTTTTCAAAGTGGCCACCTTTGGCGTCGATGCACAGCGAAAATTTGACAATAAGTTCTTTTAAAAATAATTTCTCTTTGTAAAAACCGCGGGAACTTTCGCCCCACCCTGTATTTAGTAACGTTTGATCTAAACTATTGTCCAGTATTTTTATTAAGGACAATTATTATTGATTTTGTTGGGCGAATAGTGGTAAAGAGAATGGGGATGTTGTTTCATCAACAGCAAACTTACCGCAGAAAAATAGCAAAGAGAAAATGATCCAGGAATCGCCCATCAGCATGTCACTGCCTTGCCCGAAGTACAGATTTGTCAATTGGTTAACTAAGCGCCTAGCTAGAAACTCAAATCGAAAACTGTCAAACTTGCACACCTTGCCCGAATTGAAGATCCACGTCGCTATAGTAACACCACGGAGCGGAGTGGTAATCATAATGATTATTGGACAGCGGAGTCTAAAAGTAGCATTCTTCTATGGAATCGAAGTGCTAGTTATCTTTATTCTCCTCACCTTGGATTTATGCAACGCACAGCAAAGATCACACCACTTCTACAAGGTGGCTCAAAAAAAGGTTTTTAATTGCCATTTCGTTCAAAATCGGCGAATTTTCTTGTGCTTGAGCTCAATCGATCATTATTTGACTTTTTGATCACATTTTTATCCCATCATATAGCCATTGTTTATGTTAAGTTATATATTAAGTCCCTTCCGAAACCAATCAGCGATTGCGTTGCAGATCTGTAGCTACAATCTGTTTCCTCTATCTGAGCCCTTTTAGCATGGATGCCACAGCTGGATGATAGTTCACGTCAACTGTCAATAGGGATGTGCCAACTTGGCGAAATGCAATCGCCAGTAAGCACCATCTTTGGTGAAGAATAATCAGTAGTATAATGAAACGGAGTCCTGCTCTTAGATCCTTCAGCACTTGGACGTGAGTGGAGGCCCAAACTCTCTTCCCGGCGCCATTGTAACCAAAAAAATTCAAAAACTCTCCCCTTTTCTACTTTGAAATTACTGGATTCCCTTGTTTTTCATTATATTCTGTTAGGCCTGTTTTAATGCCTGCCAATGGTTGAATACTTTCTACACTCCGATAACTTTTCCGCCTTCTCCTCAGTTTTACTGCGCAGTTTCCATCACTATCGCGGTCTCGCACTTTCCTGCTAATAAACACACTATGTGCCTGGGAAAATGTCAGTCACTTTACGATTACGGTCTTCGAGCCTTCCCCCTTCCCCTATCACTTATCATTAATCATCTTTACTCTTGCATATTTCATCAAAATAACCCGCGGTGACCTTTTTCAAGCCAATGCTCCTAAAATTATGCAGATCTCTTCCTAAAATTACAAAAAGTTAAAAGAAAAACCGCACAACCTCATTTCTATAAATTTTGGTGGTGTTGCCCCAATCTTTTGGCCACTTACAGTATTTCTACAGACGGCGTCTGCGTCTAATCTGGTGCATCTTTTAGAGCTGACTGAAGAAAAGCATGTTATTTTCAGAAAGTGTCGAGTAAAGGTCGAAAATGGCAGAAAAACAAGCTGCAGTACATTTTTCACGCATCACTTCTACCGACGACTGACAATAATAACAATCATAAGGAAAATTTCAAGCATAGAGCTGGCTTCAAAATATTTTGATCAAACTGATTTGACCTTTCTGCGATTGACGTACGAATATTATTTCTTGCCACGGCTCACAAATCTAATGATCGATCATGCTTATCGGCTATTACGCATTGAGAATCATTGAAGTATTCTAACTGATCGACCAATTAACAATCTTAAAGGAAAATTCCCGGAATACAGCTCGCTTCACAATACTTTGTTTTGACAGAATCCGAGCAACCCTTCGCTTTCGACCAAAGGTCGTTGGCTAGGACAGGACAAGCCCCGTTTCATTGCGCTATATAACTTTGTCCTCGATGTGGATGATGGTCTCGCCAACCGGTTGTCGGAACAGCGTTTAACCAAAAACGTTGGATCGACTACTTCCCTCGCATTATACGGCACAAATTAGTTCGGTCAGTCCATCTATTTTGTCGCAGTATTTATTTAAGTTTACTATTTTAGTTCAGATGAACCCGCACTCGTCAATCGAGCAGCACATAAAACACTATTATAATTATCAAAATGCTTGACACGATGAGCCGCACAAAATAGTAGTATACTGAATTCAGTTTAAACTATGTGCCTGCAATTTCCAAACAAGCACTACCGATTAATCCTTGCTCTTCCTGTATCATTTGAGTCTGAATGTCGGGCCAGAGCCAGAGGTGGGTAGCTGTCGGCGGCTATGTGGTGCGAGTAGGTAACTTTAGAAGTTTAGGGAAAATCAATTTTGGCAAAGTATCTATGCTACAGCAGCGATTTTTGTTTACAATTATTCGATGAATATCCATAGTGCTGCTCTTATTCGAAGTAACTTGTTTTGCATTGCGCAATGAGGTGTCCCGCATGTGTTTCAATCATAAATAGAGCGCCTATTGAAGTATGACTAGATATGCTTTGAAGATACAATTTGACTACAATTCACTGCTTTCACCGCTAATTGTTTGCAGCTCGCTGATTAAAGCTGTCGTATTTTCTACCGGCTGCAGTGTGTTTCAAAGGTGGTGCATGTTTCATGTCTCCCATGTTGCATAGCAAATTTTAACTGACTGACGAAACATACGTAAGTGTATTTTACATTTGATACACCTCATCTGCTTAGGAATAAGACGAAGGTAATATAGTGATAAACATAATTATATATTGCAGTTTTACTTTTATCCCTTGTTGGTCACACCAGCTAATAATCAAAATATAAACGCAAATGTATAAAGCGTATTTAAATCGCTTGAAATCGGAAAAAATATCAGAGCATCGTCATAAAGAAAAGCTTACATCTCTAATCAACAAAAAAACGATACGCTACCATTTGGACAAATTAATTAGAGAGTACAATATTCTTCCTGAGGAACGGAAGCCATTGGTCATTGTGAAACATGTCTTGAAGACTTTGTTTTGGGCAACAGTATATTTGACGTTCAGCTATTTGACCATCACTTGGTCGTTCAAAGTGATTGAACAGTATCGTGATAATCAAACGACAACGAATATGAAAGCCATTGTCAATAACAACGTCACATACGTAAGTGAAATTTTGATCCTATTCCATTTCAAAAAGTTTAATTGAATAAGCGGATGATTGAATTAGCCTTTGGCCCTCTCTATTTGAAACGGCGCTTTTATTCTTTCCATAAGCAACTATATCGCTCTTCAATGTAGGCCCCTATAGAAATATTGGCAGGATATGCACAAGACTTATGGGTTTAGAAATGATAGGAGTGATCCATGTGAGGGCCGTTTGTGAACAAGAAGAAGCCATCAGTTGTCTACAAGAAAAATTAACGGTTACCACTGTCGTGAAAAGGCTAGGCCACAGATCGGTGGTCAGTACACTAATATCGTTCACCGGCAAATCCGGTTTGCTTCTTATGAGAATAACACTAATGAATGCAGCACACGATATAACCTTTTCAGCTTCCAAACATGACAATTTGTTTCAAAATTAATATATCAGAGCTGTTCAACGTTTCCTCTTCATCCAGTTTCAATTATACGTCAGCTTGGTCTCGATTTTTCAAAAAAACTGTTTCACATGAAGGCATATTTAAAGTTAATGAAAGCCAAATTTACGATGATGAAATCTATTTGTCTCTGCTCAAATATCTCGCCATGATATATGAAGCGGAACGGGCGTGGGAGCCTGGCCGTACACAAATTTCTACCTTCCACTCGGAAGAAAGCGATGACTGGATTGCACTGAAGCAAATTCTCGTGCCGAATATTAAGCGCTTTAACATCACTCTCAAGCTACTGAAAAGCTTATTTGGAGAAAAATTGTGCTCTTTGCCAGCGTCCGACTACTCGTACAATGGCCCATTTAACCTAGCATATGAATCGAGTTTGGAAAGAGAATGTGTTGCTAGAAGTAAAATTTCGTTTATCGGAATGGATACAATTTGCTTTCGCTTGATTGGATACAAAAACTCTCTGAATCCACGGGGTAGAACAAATACCATTCTCTTGCATCCGTACAATGACGGCAAGAATCAGTCATGGTGCCAAGAATATACTATTGACCTAGGCAGTGAAAGCAGAACTACACCGCGACGAGCGTCGACGCGAAACGAAACATATGCTTATTACTACAATCGCTTTACTGGTTCCACAACAATTTTCATGCAGATTGGCATAAGGGCGCTCTATCGAAAGCTGCCGAATGTGAAAGGCGACCTCCAATGCTCATCCGATACCAGCCAGGAAGAGTGTGAAAATAAGTGCCTGAGAGGATGGATCAGGGCGAATTGTCATTGTTCGCCAATCACATTTAATCTGACAGGTAAGAGCACAAAGTCAAGGGGAAGAAAAGTTGAGAATTTTCGAGATTCCTTAAAGTAGGAAATATTTTTCGAATTTCTTTCATTCTCAGCACTGACAAGTTTGATCGAATTCTTAGTTTGGAGGGACGAGCCAAACTTGGATTTCGGTAGGGAGTTAAAAATGCGAAAATTTCAAAGCTTTTTAGCATCCCAAGCAATATGTTCATGTTCTTTGAGGTAAGAGCAGGGAAACCTCGACACCACAAATTTTAAGGCATCCCCGGTTTCGGCTATCAGAATTTAATTTTGCTCGCAACAGAGGTGAAATTTGATGTGTTTTATGGCATCAGACTTAATCTGTAATATTGAAAATGCGCGCAGAAAAGCTTAAAGTCTTTGCCAGTGCTGGTCAAGTGGGGGCCGTAAAGAGGCGGATGGGTCGAGAATTTTTCACTTCATCCCTCCACCGCGAATCCGATCCTGCTTTAATGGGTCCATGCTCATTTTTAGAAATATTTCTAAATGAGTCTCCAGATTTTCTCTTTTCGTAAGAAAACTACAGTTTAGTTAATTGTAAAATAGTTAAGGTATAAGAGACTAAAAACATCCTATGATAGTGGGACACTATGCAGTTCATCATTTTGTGATACTTCACTCCATATGAACAGTTTTGGTTTCTCGTGGTAATGTCTCATATTCTAATAGAATACAGCCGTTTAGCATATACATTAAGTTACCGCAGTTGCACAGTGGATGATTACTCAATCTGTATGAAAAAATACACGGAGAATGCGACCTATTTGTGCATAAATAAATGTGTGCCTTTATGTGAGCAATGGCACTACAAATATTTTGTATTCCCTAATGGCTTTAACTCCAATGGTGAGGTACGATTCGGCCCCAAAGCATTTGATTATGTCATCATTGAGCAAATGTTCACATGGAACAGTTTCGAAGAGTTCATTGGAGCGTTGGGGGGCACCCTTGGAATCTGGCTGGGACTCGATTTTGTGATCATCATTGAATTCATTGTCAAGCTGGTAAGGGGGTTAAGCAAGAAGATTTTGCTGAGAAGCATTCATAATTCTGAAGACGACAAGCAGGGGAAAAGAGCCTACATCAAACACAGAGAAGAAAACTTTGAAAATGGAATATCATCGTCAAATGAAATTGGAAGTCGAGTAGATGGACGCCAAAATGAGTTCAACGAAAATAAAAGTGAGATTGTTGGGACAAGCATTCGCCACATAAATGAAAAGCAAATAACAACAAGGAAGACAAGAGAGGAAAACAGATTGAAGGAGAAATATGTGCAGCAGAAAAGAAAACACTCAAATAAGAACAGAGCAATATTAGACGATAAAACGAAAAATGCTCAAGCGAATAATGGACGTCTACGAAATCAAAGAGTGACTACAACCCACAATGTTGACGCAGTTCAAGACGAATCTACTGAACATGCTAACTATTCCAGTGCTCGAAGTTCATTTCTTCAGAAAATGCTCGGATTGTTCTTATATCGCGATGTTCCTACAAACAAACGAGCCTTGTTTCTCCGACTTGTTGAAAAGCTGTTTTGGGTATCAATTTACTTGGTTGGTAGCATATTCACGACTCGGTGGTGCATTGAATTAATCAACTTGTATTTAGCAGACGAAGCGGTTTATTATCCTTCGCTTATCACCAATCGAACAGTTTCATTACAGTCATTACAACCCCTATTACATTGTGTTCGTCACCACAATAATCATTATATTCAAAATCATAGCAACATTTCTAATGCTTTAACAGATTACTTTGGTCAATTAGATATCAATAGAGCGTCGTTTATTCAAATATCAGATGGAAAAAATTGGTCTGAACCGCTTGTTTCCATTGCACTATTGTACTTCAGCATTCAGACCGCTTCTGAAACCGGTATCGATGATGTCAGGTTTATTTCTGAGTACGAAAGGCAACTTGACTATCTAGCTGGTAAGTTACGGGCAGTGAGAAGCAAGCTGTTCACAATATATTTCATGATTAAATTGTGATAGAGCACAGCTTCATAATTTCAAATATTCTATCCGACAAAGTACTGCATTCTTTTACAGCGCAAAAAAGCGATATTTATTTCGAATAATCAAGACAATTAGCAGTTATTTCAATATGAAATGCTCATTCTGCTAAAGAGATGACAGAAAACTTCAATAAGAAATGGGGAGAAAGCAGAAGGAAAACGGTGTTCAACAAATAAAAACTCTTTGTATCTGAGACACTACAGATGATATAAATAATTTAATTGAAGCAGGGACCACCCTAAGGCGCGACTGATAATTTGAATTAATTTGAAGCGATATAAACATGCTGTATATGATCATTTATGACCAGCAAAACTAAAAACACTAATGGAAGACGTGAATTTGATGCATCACGGACGAAGCCTATTAACAGTAGGGATCAGTATGGACACATCTGTGTTGAATTCATGCGCTTTTAAATAGCCAAACATTTTGACGTTCAAAATAACGTTTAAAGTTTAACAGAAGAATTCCAATGGTAGATTTGGCAATGACAAAATTTATTTAAGCATTATTTTACGATCATTTTAATCACTTTATTTTCATCAAAACGATAAATAATGCCAAAATCATATAGGTTTTGAGATCTTAGGGCAAAATTAAGCAACTTTTGATGAAAGTTCTATCGTTTTCATTTCGTCACAATTCCTTTATTGTCGGAATCAGTTTAGCGTGGTCACTTTAAGTGAAATTAAAATATGAATACAGAAGAATGGGCGAACAAGACATTCATATTATTTCTAACATTTGAAATTCATGCTAGCCTTTACGCGGCGATACTAATTGCAAGCCGTAATCAATCTGCTCTTTCTTATAAGTCAAAATGTAACCATTTCGCAATAGCCTTTTTACTCGCATGTCGCGATTGCTAATATTGGTACTCAGCCTATGCCTTTTTCACCGCCGGACACTCATACATTCCGCATAGACGGTTCCTAACTTGGTTTTAGCAAGAACAAGCTTCGCATCTTAATTACGGTTTAAGCTCCATGTTACCACATCAGTTTTTGCTTCAGTATTGAATGAGTTCACATTTCACAAGAATCCAGTTAGATATGATATGATATTACCACTTTACCATAGTATGAAATCATATGAAAAATTGACCATTAGTGGCATATCGTTAATTTGTATTCTACATGATACACTGTTAAGCAAAATTTTTCAACATTTGACATAATATCATATCTTAATTTAGTCAATGGCATGTTATCATTTACCCTCACTGTATACGATATTTTAGATTATAACATCAGTTTAAGAAACGACATAGAGATATCGCTAAACGACATTCTTCTGCCAAAGCTTTTGGAATGGAACATAACGGCGAACGAACTGCAACAAAAACTGGGAGCTGAAGTCGCTCGCATGGCTGAGTTGAAGATCACCTTTACGAATAGTAAGGGAACGACTGATATCGTCAAAGAGGCTTCTATTTATACAGCAGCCATTACCGATCAATTTCTTTGTTATGGTCTCTCTTATGTGGTCAGTTTTACTGATCCAGATGATGCGCTGGTGTTTTCAATAAACAGTGCATCGTGTCCGCAACTTCTTTCAGTCTGGTATGCTGGTCAACTAATGTACGAAGATTATTTGCTAGATCCGGAAAGCGCGCGACGCGAAAATTCTGAAGGTGATTTAAACGTTTATGAATTCAACAGCTTTCGATTTGAATATGGGATGGAAAGAAGAATATTAATTAGCGTTCTTGGCGTTTACACAAGTCGATCCGTGAAGAAAGGTGTGAAATATTGCTCGCCGAATACGACCAAATTGTACTGTCGTGCTCAATGCCGCATCGAACTTATAGAAAAATTATGTAACTGCTCGCCAACCTATTGGACTGCGATGGTTCCGTCGACTTCTGGTTTAGACGAATGCACGTTTGATCGTTACATGAAATGCCTGAATTTTAGTGCAAGTGATGATCGCGACTGCATTGATTCCTGTATACCATCTTGTACTGCAAGATATTTTCGAAGCGATCTTGCTGACTTCAGTATTTCCCAAGAATACAAAGATACTGCCCTTTTAAGGCTCAGCGTAAAAGGCGGCATTTACGAATCGATTGAAGAAAAACCGACATTCACGTTCAGCGATTTGTTGATTAAGGTCTAGCTGGACTCCTAATAGCGCCATAAAATGAGAGCACATTAATGATGTGTAGACGGAACTGGTAGGAAAATTGCAAAAAATTGTAGGGCGGTAGAACAAATCAACTTTTATCGACTAGAAATGTCTGGTTCAAAAATATTCTATGAATGTTTCAAAATTTTGCTCTTTCACTGCCAATAGAAACAGATTGAAGCAAATAATTTATGAATAACTTTTGGGGAAACTTTGCCAATCTCTCTTTGGCGCTATTAGGTGTCTCACACGTCATTTAGTTAGGAGGAACGCTTGGAATTTTACTGGGATTTTGTATCTTCAGCTTTTACCAAGTTTTGGTAATAGCAGCGACATTGTATTCTACTTTTATCTTGGAAAGAACAAGATTTGTGCAGAATCCTTTACTGCTTGAAAGCTTGGATAAAATTAAAAAATCTGGAATCGCGCAGGTGATATCTTACCTTAATCAGCAATTAATTTCAATGAACATATGCGGAAGGTTGAAAAAGGTAAAAATGAATGATATTGGGAAAAATATTTTGCTGAAAACTGGCTATATGATTGGTCTTTACACAGCGGTGAGGATGAGCAATAAGCTCTTTCATTCGTTTAATACTGGCGAGCCGAAATGTGACGTCGATTTAATGATGAATGCCACAATCAACTTACCATCTTCGACAATATGCGTGCCATTGAATACCGTTGAATTTCTGTCCAAAAAAGAAATTAGACATTTTGAGAACAACATTGATTTGGCAAGAAAGCTTGATTTTAATTCTTTTTATGATAAAGAAGAATTGTTTAGAGAACGTTGGCCCACATGGTTAATGCAATGGGTACATGAATATTTAATCATTTACGATACAGTCGAAAGACATGGCAACCACCAGTTTATTTCTGCTTTGTTTCCTGACAATAATAGTTACGCATCAAATGAATCAGGAAATATAATATCTAAGTACAGTTTTACAACTCTTACAAAATTGGATGAATTGATTGATCACTTAAATATAACTATTCTTGAATTAAAGCAAAATCTGGGGCAGAAAATTAGAGATATTTATAAAACTAAAGCCATCTTCGTGAAGGAGGTCGACGGAGTACGGAATCAAACAGTTCTGAATATAACTGCTACGACATTCATTGGTGAGGCAAAGATATGCTACAAGCTGCCCTCGGACACAGTGATGTTCAGCTCGAAATCAGATTATATTGCCATTTCTCTTGATAGAAGATCGTTGCCAAATCTTCACGATTTAAGTGATTATGAAACCATTACAATTGATTTCAGTGGGCGCGACTTTAGCAAACCAGTACCTCCAACATATTTCTATTCAAATATCATATTCGGATCAACACATGCTTTTTATTTTGGTGAATCGTCCTTTAGAAATATGGACATTTCCGAGATATATGAAGCCATGCCAGTGAGCTCCGGTGTACGGCGTTGCTCCGAGAGGAAATCGATGGATATATGCTTGAACGAATGCCAACAGAAGAAGCTTGAGCGCTTCTGCAACTGCTCACCAGCTACATGGCCGAATTATATCCTGAATACTAATTTGACTCGGTGCCATTTGCTCGACTATAAAAGATGTGCCAAATCCTTGGTTAGCAGTGACGTGGATCTCTGCGAATTAAACTGCGTTCCACATTGCACACGCATCAATTTCGTAGATGAATCATACGGAGACAGCCAGTCGATCGGACAAAATGTGGCTGAAATTTTTTTCAAAGTTAACTCATTTGAATATCTGAGTCATCAAGAAGTATACAAGTATACGATGACCGATTTTATCAGTGAATTTGGTGGCATTCTTGGTATATGGATTGGACTTGATTTTCTTGCATTCGTAGAGTTATTTCACTGGGTAGTGTGCAAGGGTTGGCACATATTCCGACAATTTCTTTAATGGTACTTTTCTGGGATAAGAACATATTTGTTAATAAAATATCGAATGTATGGTTAAGTCGCTTGTGCAATTCATATAATTACAACGATTTAATGTTTATACGAATGGAACTCTATTTGTCAATTGGAACACCCAATTATTTCGTGTAAATGATTGCTTTGACTTGTGAATATACATATGCAGTGGAAATCGTTCATATTGATTTTGTACATACCAGTATATTTTTTAAACCGATAATTTAGGCCGTTCCCAAAGCGCATCTTCCATTTCAAATAAATTCGTTTACATCGGTAATAGACTCGGTAGACCTGCCATCAGAAAATGAGCTAATTATGATCGATGAGAGGCATCTAGCATATTTCTTCCAATAGGCGCCCTCTTAAACCTAAGTTGAAAAAAAGATGCCCCGGGCGTTCATGGAAAGAAATACGGTTAATGTGCAAAAAACACTGCTTCCATATACATACCCTGATTTCCCTAGCTACCACGAATCTTAGCATTACAGAAGTCAAGAAGCGTTGCTTAAGGGTAATGTACATTTTATTTCGGTAATTTTGGCTGGTCCCGCTATTATCGGTAAAAACTTATTGCACTGTACTTCATTAGAAAGTGATAGGTGTAAAAGGAAGTGCGCTGGTTGAAACTTAAGCCTGAGCGAACACACGCGGAACAGGTCGATGAACTTTTGTCCACTGTTAAAAGATCTCAGATTTACGCCACCGTAAAGCGACTGGTGCTTAAGCAGGCACGAAATTTGTTTATTAGCAAAAAAGTACGAGGCCGCGGTGGTGTTGGTAACAGCGCCGTAACATTGAAGAGAAATGGCGAAAAAAATAATAAGGTAAAGAAAACATTCGAGTATTGGTTAGAATTGAAGCAGGCGCGACAGGCACTTGATGAAGAAGAAGGGAAACTCGCTAACTCTCAAATTATGAATGAGGGGTTGTTTCGCACGTAGAGCGCCACTCTGATTTATCACCTTTTAGGTGATTTTCAAGACTATTCAGCTGAACTCTCTTTTGCACTTTATCTCTCGCTGGTTTGACATTCTTCCATAAAAGCAATAAACAAGAGGGTTAGCAAACATGTTTGCTCCGTAAATCAGAAGACAAGTATCGGCACCGAACATTCGCACTTCACTTGCTACAGAAAATAGTAAACAAAATGGTACGCGGGCAGGTTTCGTTCAAGTCAAAGCCGATCAACACCATCGCCGCGACCGCCTTTCGCGTGCTGGTTGCATCTGATCTCGCGTCGTTCGGTAGGTTATTGTCGCTCGCTGACTTTCATCCCACCGTTGGCTGTCCGTGTGAGAGCTCCATCAATTTTTCAGAGGTATCTGCCAGTACACGTTTGATCTACGACATTCGCTTGCGAAGACGTTGTCATCGTCATTAGTGGGTTCTGTTTGCCGCATCGACGCCGTCGTGGTTGTTGAACAACTCTCGGATTACATTCTTCTCATTTCATGCTGATGGTACAGTTCGCACTAGCGTCGCGATCGCCGGTTTCATCATCTAACTTGCTCAGTACATCAACGTTCAACGACCTGCTCCTTCTTTTCGACATGTAATAAAGTCCATCAGTGGATCTTTTGTATATTTATATTGTCTTACAACGATTGCGAGCATACCGTAATTGCAACGAGCCAAATGGAAAATTCCCAGCCCGCGACCGGTGCTGTTTACTTCGTCGTCGTCGTCGAATCGAACGGCTAGTAACGACCGGAAGCTAAACGTTTAGTCGACTTGACGCATATTTCCAATGCATTATAGCGCTTAGTCGGCATTTCTAACTGCAGATTACTTCAGACGAAACACCAAGGATAAGCGAAAGACTCGAAGATGACTCGAAAAGTGCGTCTGTCGGCCTGTTGCATGAACCAATGGTCGCTGGACTTTGCAGGGAACCTTGAACGCATACTGCAAAGTATGTTCCGCTGAAAACTTACACTATCCATGTTGTAGTTGCACTTACAAACTGCACTTGATGTAGGTATTCGAAAAGCTAAGGAGGCTGGCTCGCGTTTGCGACTTGGAAGCGAGTTGGAAATATGCGGCTATGGATGCGCAGATCACCTGCTCGAACCCGACACAACGACGCACAGTTGGGAAGTGGTCGCCGAAATTTTGCAGCGGTCCAAAGACGACCTCAGCGACATTATCATCGTCGTTGGCATGCCCGTCTTTTACAAGAATACAGCCTACAATTGTTTGATCGCTCTGTTGAATGGGTATGTTTTGAATACAAATAATCCACCAATCGAAAACTCTTTGGCACCGTGCCACGACGTCATTTCAGAAAAATCGAATTGATCCGGCCAAAGATGGCGATGTGCGACGACGATAACTATCGAGAGTCGCGCTGGTTCGTCTCGTGGCGAAAACAAAGAACTCTCGAGCAGTTTCTTCTCCCCGATGTTATTACCGATGTTAACAAACAGGTGAGGCGGAGCATCTGGTAGCTGCTCGATTTTTTGTGGAGATAATTGTCGCAACTGCTAAGGACACATGCAGGCGCAGCAGAAGGGTGGAGGGGGGTCCGAATCGCTTTCGGCGCTCTGTCGCAAGCCTACGTACCATTTTCACATTATTACAGATATTCTGAATCAAACAGGGCTCTTTCTTATATAATAATGACTTTTCCCTAAACTAAACAATAGGGAAAAACACCGCTACAATATTATAATTTCTGCGCGTTATAAGTCTGCCTTTAAAGTAGAATTTGTTGTACCGGTTTCGCTTCTAGCGGTTAAATTTAACCTTAATACCGTTATAAACGCATTTCACTGCATCTCATTCCATACGTTTTCATTGGTAATCTTGAGGATTTCTTTCGTCGTTTCAGAGATTCTGTCCGATTGGCGATGGAGTCATTCAGATGGGAGACGGCGTTACAGTCGGATTTGAAATTTGCGAGGAATTGTGGACGGCTAAAGGGTTGGTGGTGAATTTTTTGTACTAAAGCTAACAATAATTGTAATATTGGTTGTAACAAAAATATTGTCATTTTCTGACATCTTTACTCAAAGCCGGCCATTTTCTACAATCATGGCTTTAAACAGTGCCACAAAGATTGATATATGTTACCGAAAGAGAGGGTGATTGTGTTGTTGATTTAAGTGCAACAGTTTATATGATAATTTTTTGCGATATTAAACAAACTGACATTACTTATGTTGAAATTCAATACAATTGCAGGAGTTATTTGGACATGTCATTGAGTGGTGTCGATATTATCTTGAATGCCAGCGGCAGTCACCATGTGCTGCGTAAATCTAATAGGCGGCTGAATCGGCTGATATTGGGCGCAACGGAAAAGGTGATTGTAGAATCTCTCGAAGTCGACTCACGTTTTATTTTGAAAGGATAAAAGCGGCATTATATAATTGCTGCCTGAAGAAATTGACATATACCATTTTCACTCTATCAGAGATTATTTCCACTTCAAATAGGATATTTTTCATACCGATTTAATTTTAAAAGCATCCTTTTGATTTGAAAAACGTCTTCTTTGAACAAACAAGTATCCTTTTTAAAGTGAAAATGGAATAATAATGCCACAGTGGCACTACTTATTAACAAACGCTATTTTAGAATGGTGGTATCTACTTGTTCTCCAATCAGCGCGGCTGCGACGGCGATCGGCTCTATTACGATGGAAGTGCGACAATCGCCCAAAATGGAAGTATCTACGCCCAAGGGGCGCAGTTTGAATTGGCGGAAACAGTATAGTTTGATTATTGACTGCGTGACTCGTTTGAATCAGTCGCCTTTTTAGGAGGTAATCAGCGCGACGTTGGACGTCGAACGAGTCGACAGCTACCGTAACCGTATCAGAAGCAGTCGTGTTGAGGCAAGTAATACTGTAACAATTTAATGTTTGATTTACTGTAAAAGGAGTTCTAGTCTCACCAAGATCAGGACCATGTACAATGCTCGCATTAAATGAGAATCTTGAATTCTTTTTAGAAAGGCTTTTCTGGCCTGCCACGTTCATGGTAAATGATAAAGCTACTTTTGAAGAAGCATTATAACTACATTTCAATTTTACTTTTTACTCTAATCATCTGACTGTATGTGGTTGACTGTTGTGATTATTGGTTAATACTTTTGCAGTCGACGCGATCCGAGTCGTACCCCTATGTTCAAATCGACTTTCGCGTCTGTCTCGACGAACTGGAAGCGCTGAAGACGCCCTTAACCGAACCGCTCACCATCACCATGCCAACGGTGTATGANACTGGAAGCGCTGAAGACGCCCTTAACCGAACCGCTCACCATCACCATGCCAACGGTGGAAGAAGAAATCGCCTCGGGACCCCCAGCGTGGATGTGGGACTATTTGCGCAGAAGCAAGCAAGTAGGCAGTTTCTATATGAGCAAATAATTGAAGCATACGAGATGAAATCGTTTGTTAGAGCGGATTCTTCCTGCCAATTTCGGGCGGACGCGACAGCGCTGCGGTGGCGTGTATGGTATCGTGCATGTGCCGAATGGTTATCAACGCTCTTCATTCCGGCGGTAATTATCATACCGTACGAGGACAATACGCCTCACTCTCCGGATTGCGTTATAGCACGCAACACGCGCATGCATTGATTTTCTTTAGTATGTTGTGCATACACGCATAGTGCGTTATAACGCAATTCGCAAAGTGAGGCGTATCGTCGATGTACAATAATTTCACCCAAAAGTCGACTATCATGCAACCGCCGTTGTAGACAAACAAGCATACCACGATGTCAATTATCTCTTTGGAAATAGCCTCGATGACGCCGCGATTAAACGTCTGACCCATGATCAACTCTGCGGCCACATTCTCTTTACTTGTTACTTGGGCACTCAGAATTCGTCGAAGGAAACAAAGGAGCGCGCCGGCGCATTGGCCACTCAAATAGGCGCTTCGCATTCCAGGTGAGATATTCATTGCTGTAAAGGGATGATTGGAGTCGACGTCGTTCTTCCTGCGTTCAAATTCCCGCGTGTTTCACATAAATATTCCGTCATTGCCCGTGGGAATGAGGAGAGAGGAGTATGTCTAATCTAATTTTATCTCGATAGAGACCGCGGCCAGAGAGAAGTGAACATACATACATTTTTACATTATAGAACACATGTGTGTTTTAGGGTTTTAGGTGTAAAATTTTAGCATACAAATCGCACAGTAGATATTACGGTATAATGTCCTCGTGCTTTAACAATGTGGAATTAAAAATAATAACAAATCACTAGCTAGCGCTTTAATAGTAGCGTCATCTTTCAGTGTGCTAATCGACACGGCAGTCAGCGCTGTAATAAAGATCTTCGAGATTGCAACGGGGGGTCGGCTGCCGCGGTTCCGCGTGGAAGGTGGGGAAGGCCGGGAGAATCTGGCGCTGCAAAACATTCAGGCTCGTCTACGGATGGTCATTTCGTATCTCTTTGCGCAGTTGTCCCTCTGGGCCAAAGGACGCCCCGGAGGACTTCTCGTACTTGGCACTGCTAATGTCGATGAATGGTTTGTCGTTCTTTTATCAATATACAGTTAAGATCGTTTATAGTCATTTCTTAGTCAATAACACGAAAATGAAATGCTGTTCCCGTAGAGATAAGGATTAATAGCGTGGATCACGCAGCGAATGTGTTCAATCTAATTTTTACACTAAGCGTGCTACGGTGTTCCCTTTGGCTCTTGATTACTGATAAAAAAAATTGACTATATAATAGATGAATGATCTCAAGGCAGCTTTCATTTTAATCAAATAATGTCTGTATTTCATTTAGTTTGCGTGGCTACTTAACCAAGTACGACTGCTCGTCGGCCGATATCAATCCAATCGGTGGAATTTCCAAAGGCGATTTAAACGGCTTTCTGCAATATTGTCTTTCAAAGTTCGGACTGGACAGTTTGACTGGGTTCGTTAGTGGCATTATCGTCTTTGCTTTGGCATTGTTCCAGTTTCGCATTGGTATTGTTCTAATTTAGAATTCTCGATGCGCCTCCAACGGCCGAACTCGAACCGCTGCAAGATGGACAACTCGTGCAGACCGATGAGGTAAGGTGCCAAACATACTTTCTAGAAATTCCAGAAACCATGATTTCAGAAATTTCGGCGGGGATTGCTAAATAGTTTATTGAGAATCCCTTACTGAATCTTTCGCTTTTGCGCTACAAAATTCGCAGGTTTTGAAGCGCGCTCGACGTCTAAGAATAGTTATCGCAGATGCCGGCGAAATTAAACAGTCGTTTATTTTCCAAATTTTTCGTTCAGTTTAATCATCGCGAGCTTTTGTCAAGAATCACAATTGATTCTCGATATTTAGATGTAATAAACAGTAGAATAAGAAGCTAAGAGCTTTTCGAGTAATCTGGTCGATTCAGTCTTCACTTATTTCCTTTACTGTTAATCAAAAGCTTGCATAAAATGGCGGCTCTTTTCAGGTGGACATGGGCATGACCTACGCGGAGCTTGGAGAATTCGGTCGACTTCGATTGCCCGGCTCTTGCGGACCATATTCAATGTTCATCGCTCTGCTTGATAAATGGGGCCACAAACATTCACCGTACGAGGTACGGCGATAAATAAGGGCAATCTAACTATAGTCGGCGTCATTTCCGCCGATCGTCTTCCTCGCCGTTCACGTGCATACACAATTTAAATAACGCCATCCGGGTTGCGCGCCGCCGGCGCGGTATCTTCTAATACGGCGGTCGGAATGGTTTTGCTATGCTTTGGCCTGTTTATTCTAGGGGTGACTGAAGAGTTCTTAGCCTAAGTAGGAAAGGAATATCAATGGATATTCATTTCTACTTTGGCTAAGAACTTCTCAGTCTAGTATTTTGATAAATTCTACGATTTCAGTTTCACTAGTACTCAAAAGATACCATTATTTGATTACTTGACAATCGCTAATCCTACCTTTTGCTTGCGTTTTGATACTGAAACCGCGGTAGTACTTTGACTATGAACAGGCCTTAACACGTACACGAGAGCTTCCCTCGTACTTGCGCATTTTCTAAAAAAGTACAACAAAGCGCCATAAAATCCATTTTTGCAAATGAGCTTTATTCATTTGCTGTGACGCAAGGATCCGTTCGTAAGCGAGCATCACATAGCTAAGTATAATGTCAAAAGCTGAATGTGATGACGCAATCAGGAAGATCTGCGCTAACCAAGCTTTTGCTTTATTGATTTCTTGACTTACGACGCGTAAGCCTTTCACCTTCCGATGTGTCAAAGCGTCATGTGAAATTCTTATCGTGTCTTAATGATTCGTCATATTGCGTTAGTTATGGGATACACCACGTTACTCAAGACTGTTGGTTTAGATTGCCGCGAAAGTGAAGCACTTTTTCCGCTGTTATGCGATTAACCGCCACAAGGCTACAGTACTCACACCCGCCTACCATGCCGAGCATTACAGTCCCGACGATCATCGTCACGACCATCGACCCTTCCTCTACAACGTCGATTGGCCTTGGCAGTTCAAGCGCATCGATCGAACGGTATATCATTGTTCCGCCAACAACTTTCTCACTATAATTCTTTTTTTCCAGCTCGAGCTGCTAGAAAAAAGCGGACTTTGCACCAACGCTACTCAGTCGTAATCGCTACAGTGCCACAGTTTTCGCTACTCTGCTTCAGCATTCTAAAGTTAACGCTGAATAGAGAAAACTCCGATGGTTAAAATTTATTGTGCAGTTGCGAAGAATTGACATGAAAGTATTAACAAATTCTGTCTGTCTGCTTATAGCTTTGTGAGTAATTTGATCGTCGAACTCTGTTCGGCCACCTACGACATTTAAACTTGCATGTCAGTATACCCTTTATGAAGCAGTCAATTGTTTAGCCACGTAAATATAGCCTAATGTCATTGTTTCTTGTAAACAGAGTGCTATTTATAGCTTTCGTATTGTGCATTGAAATCGGCGTAACAAGAATAGACCGAAATAGACCAAGTAATAATAAAAGTAGTACGGTAGTTCTCCGTTGCGAACGTGAACGTCGTACAATAGCTAGGAGTCGATCGCTTGGGACCCTTGACCAGAGAACGAGCTGTTCGCTATACTCTACTCAATCCATGTATACACTAAGAGCTCTATATGTCATGTAAACGGTGTGTAGTGCATAAAATGGACGGCAGAACGAGCGTTACACATAGGCCAACTGTTGCTCCAGCAACGAAGCATCGCGAGTCCTAGACATCGAAACGAGATCTATAAATATCTTATGATTTTTAGTCAGAGATGCGTCAATGAAAATAAACTACGGTATTTGCGCAAATGCAAAAAAATGTTCATTACTTTAACCCGTTACGAATCATGTGTTCATACTGGCATGGTCTGTTTTCTGCGGGTGCTACTGCTGTCAGTTTTTTTAGCATACACTTCAAGTACTGCACGCAGCATTCGTTGTAGCGCGTCTGACCGCCAGCTAGCAACGTCTTAACCAGCGTGTTGTGAACATACCAAAAAAGAATCAATTAGGGAACCCCAAATTGCTAATGCGGCATGTTTGAATGTTATTGTCTACAACTGAACGTTGCAGTTGACCGTTACAAGTTGATCGAATAATGAATTTTAACATACATGATGAAAAAGCGTGAATGGCAGTACAAACACGAGGGGGTTGGACAGAAAACAACAGTATCCTCCCCAATAATCTATTGTAATTTTAGAATTAGCGAATTTCGTGACATATGCAGTTGAAGTATGAGTCACAAAAACTCTCTTCTTGTTCGATAGTGACTCTTTTTAATTTGGTCAACGCATACTTCCTTCATGTCGCAGTCTATACCATTTTCCCTTTAGTAGGGACTATCTACAAGTCAAATCCATTTGAAAGATGTCCTCTTTGTTTTGGAAAGCGCCCTGATTAAAGCAAAAAAGGTACATAATAACATCAGAGTTGCGCGCTGCGGCGCAGAAATTTTGAGTACGACATTCGAAAAGGATTATATATATAACATACAAGGAAATTATAGGGTCGTATCCTTGCATTTTCTGACAAAATATTTACGAGAAGCGCCACGAAAACTAACTTTTGAGCCGGATGTTTCAGACGGTCGACGGCTGTGACGCAGACGCTCGCAGGCGTCTGTGCAATCGATGATGAAAGGCTCAGTGGCAACTATCCAACACACCATAGTTTAACTGCTCGTCAACGAATTGTGCCATGTCATATGCTCGCGCATTGCGGAAGAATCGTCGGAAGCAAGGAGC
>NIUQ01002584.1:0-21558 GCA_002796945.1 Plectus sambesii
TTAACAAAGCGATTACGTCTCATCTGATCTACTTGCAGAACGCTCTTGCCTCCAAGATGAATTCGAATGCGCGGCTTCAAAGAATTGCATCGATTTGCAGTTAAAGTGCGACGGGAAGAAAGATTGCAAGGACGGTTCCGATGAAAAAGATTGTCCCAAGTAAGATGTTCGCCTTTTTACTAATATATGCTGTTAGATAATTCCTCGATGGAAGGTCGCTTTCTTCTTATCTTGACAGCAAGGCGTAGTACCTGAAATGACCGCTTGTTGTTTTCAGCGATTGCGACGTGGCCAAGTCATTCAAGTGCAGGGGCAACGGTCGCTGCATCCCGAAACAGTGGCAGTGCGACGGTTTTGATGATTGTATGGACAACTCCGGTTCATCTGCATTAGGCAGTGACGAACAAAATTGTGGTACGTGAAATGCGAAATTAACGTAGTTAGTCGAGTATTATATAGTACGCTATAGTATACTCGTATAGTAGTTTAGAATGATGTAGTATAGTATAGTATAACACACTGATTTTGGTGTATTAGTGTATTATGCAACTAAATAAATAGATAAACGTCAAGCAACAATTAATTATTGCTCTCACGTGAGTGAAACCATGCAATTGTACGCTAATTTTTGAATTTTAGATGCAGTTTCAATTGATTTCGTCATCGGATGCCGGGCGGACGAATTCCGATGCAACTCGACGCACGAATGCATTCCGCGAAAGAACTTCTGTGACGGCGACAAGGACTGCACCGATGGATCCGACGAACCTCCCAATTGCGGTACTTAAATTTACATTCATTTAAGCTAACAGTAATTTTTCTACTAACGTAATGCAGCCAATTTCATGTTGCATTCATGTCTTTTATAAAAGACAAAATGGAAATGCTCCAAAACTGGGTAGAATACAACGTTAATTTAAGAAGACGATGTAAAAGCCGGCCTCATTGAGCATTTACTAGAAATTCAATGAGTATTTGTAATTCATTTCGAATTAACGCGTTTACCTTAACATGCTTTACATGACCATCGATGCGAAGCAGAAGTTGAGCGAAGATTAATTGACGTCATCGATTTAGTCAATTTCCCCCTGAATACTCCCCTCTTTCAGGGAAGCGATACTGTCCGAACAGTGATTTCTCCTGCGGCGATGGACAGTGCATTCCGATTTCGTGGATATGCAATCAAATCCCTGATTGTCGCGACGGCTCCGACGAACAGGAAACGCTCTGCTCCGGCAAGGGGTCATGCAAAAATGGCCAGTTCCTCTGCGATAACGGTGTCTGCATTAACGAGACCCTCACGTGCGATCAGAAGAATGACTGCGGAGACAGGTAGAAACAATTTTTCCTCTTTTTGACAGTTTGGCGAGGTTGTGTACGTTTTTAATGTATTTTCGGTGCCTTTAACATCGGAGGATTGCTGAAAAAATTTGCAGTCTAAAAGGTAAAAATGTCGATTTGAATATATTTTTTGCGCCAGCGATCTGGAATGTTGGCGCCATTGCAAATACTGCCCATCATACATGTATTGCATATACACCTTTAAAGGATACACAGAATAGTCAAATGAAGCAGGTATCACTGTAGGAAATTTAACAATAGGTTCTATTGTGTGTTTCTGGAATTGCTCTGCAACAGTTCTTTGTTTAAGATCGGATGAAAACCGCTGCAATGTGAACGAATGCATGACGGACGACCCGTGCGACGGCGTGTGTATTGACAAGAAGATCGGATTCGAATGTCTTTGTGACTCTCCGAGGAAAAAGCTGAAAAAATCGAGTTCGGGCAAAATGGAGTGTTTATGTGTGTCCCCTTAAACTTTCAATTTAGTACGCAAATATGATGAAAATGTTCGTTTAGGGGCCAATATGTGCGACGATTTTCCTTGTTCGCAGTTTTGCATGAATAAGGGCGAAAACGGCTTTCACTGCTTCTGTGAGGAAGGCTACACTCTCGCTCCCGACCAGCGCACCTGTCGTCACACTGATTCAGGTTCGGTATTTTGACTGTATTGATCTCTTTTGGAGCGGGTACGGTAGCGTATAAAGTTCATTTTACAATTTCATAAGTACAAAATACAACAAGTATGGATTTGGATGTGTATGTTGATCTCAGATTTATATGATATTAGCCCAAGTTGAGAACGTCTCTTTTTCAGTTCAACCCTTACTGTTGGTTGCAAATCGCCACTACTTGCGACTGTACACCCTGAAAGGCCGGCCGAAAGGCATTTTGCTGTCGAATTTGACCAACGGCGTCGCCGTCGACTACGACTACACGTCGCAGCGCGTCTATTGGAGTGACGTCACTTTGACGAGCAGCCATATCGGGTATACTTCGCTTGGCAACGTGCCAGACACTTACAAGGTACGACACATTTTCATTTCTTATTATTTAATTGAAAAATATAATAGGGGATGAATCGTCGTGGCTCACCCGCAGATGTCTTTTTTCAAAGCACTTTTTTGAAATGCATAAATGTGTTTGAAATCATTTGTAATGTGATATTACTGTACAAATTAAATGAGTTAAATCAATAATTTCAATAGACGCATCTTCATGCAAAAATTGCAACCATGAAAATGTGTACGATAAGGGAGCATTCTTGAAACTGAATGTCGACGGGTTTTAACATAATTCATTTTGTGAACTGTTTCAGGTAATCCATCCCTTGCCGCGAGAGAATCCGGACGGAGTGGCGGTGGACTGGCTGGCGAAGAACCTCTACTGGTGCGATAAGAACAACGACGCGATTAGTGTTTCGACTCTGGACGGTCGTTTCCGAAAGACCCTGCTTAAGGGAGCGCCGCTGCAGGAACCGCGAGCTGTCGTCCTTGATCCCATCAGACGGTCAGCGCCTTTTTGGTTCATTAAGGCTTTTGAGAGGGAATGTAGAGTGTTGACGAAGAGTAGCGCATGGAAAGAGTAATCCAGAATAACAGCAGACCAGAGTAGGTTTGCATGGGAAATCCCCCGTCCCGAAAACGGGGATATCCCGTGAGTTTTTTCCCCGTAATTTCCCCGTTTTCCATCTCGTGGATTATCCCCCCCCCCCGTGGCACATCCCTCCCCGTCCCCGTGATTGGAAATCCCGTGCAAATCGTTCCCCGTCCCCGTAGTATTTCTTCCCCTCCCGCAAACCCTAGTCCACAGTGATTGCAAATTTCTTAATGCTTATTGCAAACTTTATTTACTTCGTAGAGCAAAATTATTGGATTGTGACTGTTATCGTAGCAGTTGTGGCTGCGCGCTTTATCAGAACGATCATTTAAAACTTTTCTAGTTAAATATATTGTTGCCATTTAACTGCAGGTGTAATTATGAAACATGTAATTATTCACTTCCTGTAAAAACATGAAATTCTCGTGAAAGCAAGTGGAATATATGAAATTTCTTGCAGGATGTTATTCTGGTCGGACTGGGGTGATCAGGCGCACCTTGGTCGGATGGATATGGACGGCGCCTCGCCGCAGATCATTCTTAGCACCTCGCTTGGCTGGCCTAATGCTCTCGCCATCGACGCCACCACTCAGCGCCTCTTCTGGGGCGATGCCAAGCTCGACTATATCGGTATGCATCCTATATGTATCATTCCACTTTAATAATAACACTTTTCAATTTAAAGAGGATGTTTTTCATGACAATTTGACTTAATAAATATGATTTGTATTAAAAAGTATTTTATTGAAGCAGAAATGGTATCATTTATATTTGTCATGCTGGTCGATTACACTGCGGTCTAAGAAATGAGAACAGTTTTACTTTGTGCATTTCTCAAAAATCGTTGCACCTAACGCCACTGAAAGTTGACTGGAGATGATCTCTAATGATTACTTGTTGAGTTTTGACGTCATTTAACGCATTGGCTAGCGAAGAATACACGAGATAAGAATGTTCTCATTTTTAGGTCACGCTATAGATGCAAAACCATTCCAAAGAGTATGCCTGTTTCAGGATCCTGCAATTATGATGGCTCGCAACGCAGAGTGGTCATGTCCGGCTCTGTAAAGCACATCTTCGGCTTGGACATCTTCGAGGACTTTATGTACTGGTCCGACTGGACGAATGGCACAATTGAACGAGCCAACAAAGTTACCGGCAAAAATCATTCCGTTCTCATCAGCGGAATGCAATATCGACCTATGGGCGTCAAGGTATGTTAATAATGAACTGTTTAGGATTAGCTGATCTGGTGTACTTTTTTTGTGGGGATTTTGGAGATTTTATAGAGGTGACAGTAGGGTTTGATTGATATAACGAATAAGTGTGTGAGATTCGCTTGCTGATTGTTTAGTAACGTGATCTCAAGATCATCATTTGTACCTCCCACGTGTGGTCATTACTATCGGGACAGTTCATCTGCTCTAGTTCATTTTCCTTTAAAAATACCCCTCATCTTAAGTTATGGCGGACTCTGCCCCAAGTTAATGTTTATGCAGCAACTTTTAATGTTCTTTTTAGGTCGTACATCCACTTCTACAGCGAACTCTTGATGGTCGCAAGCATGTCTGTCAGAGTATACCGCCTCGTTGCGAAAATCTGTGCCTGATTGCCGACAATCGCGGTAAAATTTCTTGGTTACGGTGGTAATTTGGCATTCAATCGAAAACCTTTTGCAGTCGTTAATGGTTACCGTTGCGAATGCGCGGACAATTTCCGCCCACACAGTACTAACGAAGGAAAGTGCGTCTCCAACTGCAAACCGTACGTTTGTTTTCGTTTCGATAAAATAAAGTCATAGGCGCAATTTCTTAGTCAGTAACAAGAAAATGAAGTGTTAGTCCCATATCGATAACGATTAATAGCGTGAGTCCCTCTGCGAACGTGCTCAATTTAGTTTTCGATAGTAAGCGTGTAACAGTATTCTTTTCGACTCTGTTACCAACTAAAATATTTGACTGTAGAGTATCATACAGTACTCAACTGTTTGTAGGACGGACTTTGTGTGTCTGGCGACGTACAAGTGTCTGCCATTTTGGTGGCGATGCGACGGCCAGGACGACTGCGGCGACAACATGGACGAGATGTGGGGCGTGCCGGGCGCTTGCCCGCCCAACCCCTGCTCGCCAGGGCAGTACAAGTGCAACGGCACTACTGGCACCTCGTCAACCGTTTGCATCAACCCTCTTCAGTTGTGCGACGGTACCGCACACTGCCCCCTAAAAGACGATGAGAAAGAATCGCTCTGTTGTGAGTATTGTGTATTCGGTTCTTCTTTAGATATTAGGGGTCTGTGACAGTGCTGTTGGGGATCGATGGGTGTAATTATTCTTAGTCTAATTTTCTTAGAGGAATGTCTGAAGCAAATCTGATATTGCTCTATAGCTTAGTATGATGTTCCTTCTGTCATGATATTTTGAACTATTTCTACTTTAATCAGGACATTCTTGGAAAGCATCCTTTTTCATTTTGACAACATGCTCTCTGATTTATAAGTGGTATATTTGAGCAAAAAGATTCCTTTCAGCCGCTTACGAGTGCACGGACAGTCAATTTAAGTGTCCGAACGGTACAAAGTGCATTTCTAAAACGTCCGTCTGTGATGGTACGAACGACTGTGGCGACAATGCCGATGAAGTTGACTGCGGTGAGTGAACATTTTAACTATAATTGCTGTCAGGAAAAAAAATTATTAGCATCTTTCGTTTAATCGCCTTACCTGACATATTTGCAATAATTTCCCAAATTGTTTTGATTTGATCGTTTGCATCGATCAATGCTCATAGTATTTCGTGCAAAACGTTTGATTTGATGATTCATTCAAAATTCATTTCAGCATATTTGCGGATCATTTTAAGCATACACTTTTATGATAATACTGTACCCTAAATTTCGTTTTAAAAGCACTGAAAAGTTTGTGCACATTTTGGCTACTTGCCGTCTCCGTAAACATTGTGTGATAATAATAACAGCACGTCGATTAAGTGTTAATTGCTGAATGCGCGAATGCATGTCTGTTTGTTTAATACTTGCCGTATTTATTCTAAAAGTACGCTCTGCGGTACTCTGTTGACCACTCGAAAATTCCAATTAGGTGAAGCTTCGAAACAGTTTTGATTGTTTTTTGGACAGTTTTCGAAAGTGTAGAGCAAACGGTAGGAAAGATTTCTAAATTTGAGAGAAAGAAATAACGCATATCTGCTGTATAATGAAGGATTTCACATTGGAGGTACCGTACTATTAGAAACCGCCATACTATGCGAATAAATACGGTGTCTGCCCTAATTGCGCGGCGTGCCGTTTTCAGGCGGTCAGTTGATTAACGCATGTGACAAAGAAAGTTTTGCGTGTATGAATTCGGCGGGCAAAATCAACCGTTGCATTCCGTTGACTTGGCAGTGCGACGGCGAGCGCGATTGTCCAGGACAAGGCGATGTCGGCGGCAGCGACGAATTCAACTGCGGTACGGACTCGGTGTCTTTCCGCGCGCAAAGTGTTTTATAGTCGACATTTTTCGATCGTTAACAAGAATTCTTGCGAATATTTGTAGTTGACAAAGATGAACTCGCTCTTCGGTGTTTAAACACCGTTTTTCGCTAAGAATATTAGGCTTAAATTGATTTTTCTGGGCGTAAATTGATGGAAAGAAGCGCTATCGACTTTCGAAGCAGTTTGCCTTCGTCAACCTATGATTTCTTGTTATCGATCGGAAAATTTTGACTTTGTTTCTATCCGCTGGTGTCTACTAACATTTTCAGAGTTGGCGTGATTTGTGTTGGTTTCAAAAAGATTGTTAGCTTGGGCTGTTAGCCTTTGTCCTCTTTAGGAACGCAGCAGCATGTTCAAGTTAAAGCGCTATCATTCATAGGTCGTGCCGTCGTGTGCTTGAATGCGATTGTTGAGAGAGGGCAGCATTACTGTTCTCCACGCATTTGCGAAGCTGGTGAATATCATTTGCTTACGCCCAAGGTGCATCAATTAAAATCACGTTGTTGAACAATTTGCAACCAAAATGGAAAGGCTTTTGTGCAAACTTCAAAATTAAGAACGATTTAATGTCGCACACGGGCGAGAACCGTAATATTTTGATTGCTGCACCTTGGGTTAAGCATACGGTACTCAAGTTCTGGAATAGGTGTGGAGAACAGTGTATATGTGCTTTGCGATAATCAATTTGGCAAGCTGTCTAAACATATAAGATTAATCATAAGCTGAGAAAGTGAGAATTTTAGCACCTCGCACATGCGAACCGGACCAGTTTGTTTGCGGCGACGGATTTTGTTTGAGTACTCTGTACGTATGCGATGGCGATCCTGATTGTCACGACAAAAGTGACGAACAACCGAATATGTGTAGTAAGTAGCACGCGTGTGCTATAGTAACCAGGCAGTTATGTTGAATAGTAGCTCTGGCACTAATACTACTAACAAAGACGATGTGATTTTGATCTGATACTTATATCCTTGGCGCCTCTTCTTGGGGCGATAATGGCATCATTAATAATGATGTCAGCATGAGAAATAGCATCTCTTTTCGGGTCCTAGGCGGAAATAAATATGGCAAAGGTGATTGAATCGGTTTGCATACTGCACTTCGCGTTTACTGTTGAGAAAAGTACTAGGTTCAAATTTGGCGCGTTAAGCATTCAAAACAGATATTCATGCATGCACGCGGCGTGCACAATTGTATTACTCCACCTTAAGACGAGAAGATTAATCATTACTTTGATCCGTGAGATACCCAATATTGAGAGCAGATAATTGCCGTTCCGTTGACGTTAGTAGTACATCGAAGAAGCCCTTTTACGAGTTCATTAAGTTTCCGATCCGCATTCCTCTATCCGAATTTCACCGAACGTATTCTGCGCCTTGCCGCATATTTTATTAGTATACGTGCTTAAGAACGATTGCATCTGCTATCTCTATGCGATGATTGATTTATTTTTTAATTTCAAATGCGGTCCTTTCAGAAGGACGCACGTGTGGCTCGAAGGAGTTCCGCTGCGACACCGGCAAATGCATCCCCCTTTCGTGGAAGTGCGACGGCCAGCCCGACTGCAAAGCGGGCGATGACGAAGTCGGCTGTCGACTCGCCGACAAATGTTCTCACGATCAGTTCCGTTGCACTAATGACGCGCGCTGCATTGCAATCTCGTGAGTAACACTATCCCATCAAATTTGCATTTCACTTTATGATTCAATGAAAAGCCAGCAGTTATTTAGCGTAGTATTGATAACTGAAGTCATTTTCTTGTGACATTTTATTTCCGACATGCTCGATAGTTAGAGAATTTGTAATTAATAGCGAACGGTATTTTACTTCTCGATGAGGTCCTTGTAGAGCAAAGTAAAATTTAAAAAACCGATACAACTAGACAGGGCAGATCTTAAAGGCGAATGTAATGAACGATTTTTGTGTCAGGTGGCGCTGCGACGGCGAACCTGATTGTCAGGATGGAACGGACGAAGTCGGCTGCGAAACGAGCGCAGTATCCTGTTCGGCAGAAGAGTTTGCTTGTTTGGACGGTCAGCGTTGCCTTAAGATGGCGCAGAAATGCGATGGCAAGGTCGATTGTGCCGATGCCAGCGACGAAGTCGAATGTCACGGTGGGTTTTATTGCGACAGTTTTATATAAAGCGCTCCGAAAGTAGTTCAGATTGATGCATGTTTTATTTTCGCTTTATACTGAACACCTTTCTGATCGAATAACGAAAATTTTTACTCTTTGGGCCGGTTTCACATCGCATACTTTAGCTAAAGTCGGACTTAAGGCCTATCCTTCATCATTGCGGTAAGTCCGACTTTAGTTAAAGTACGCGATATGAAACCGGTCCTTTATCTCATAAATTAATATGAATGCTTGGCATTTTCCTTTACTGAAAAATGACTGCGCTACTGGCGGCCGAACAACCATAATTTTTATTATGATACTTTAACGCTTGAAATCAACTGTTTCATGAAAGTTTACGAATTCTAATATATCTTAACTCTCCATCTTTCAGCATGCACCAATCACACAGTGGCATGCGGGGCTGCGTCGATGAAGTGCATTGGTATCAGCCAAATTTGCGACAAAATTATCGACTGCCCCGACGCTTGGGACGAGATAGGATGCCGTAAGTGTTGTTTTATGGTTATTCTACGTTCTCTATGGGCTTCGTGCCGTTCTGAAAGAATACTTGAAGCTTCAATAAACAAATTTTTCACTTCGATAAAGTGATTTTGTCTCAAATAGCGCATATTAGCCATGTTTTTCTTTAAGCTTGGCTAATCGGCTTAGATATATCCTGAGCTGAAGCAGCAAATGGTGATGAGTAGGCGATATTATGACGCTTGATTTTTCAATATTGTGCAATAATTCTATAATTTCAATGTGTCAACTGGTTTTCGGTCAATATTAGGATTTATTTTCAGAGTGCCGCACGCCGGGATACATTCAATGCCTCGGATCAAAGACGTGCATTCCTAACGGGGCGGTATGCGATGGAATAAAAGACTGTCCGGACGATGGCTCTGATGAAGACGACAGACTTTGCGGTAAACTTTTTCAGTTGCCGATTCGATTACTGATGCATTTTCGCGTATTTACTTACTCTCGCAAAATGTCGATATTTGTTGGGAGCGAAGCAACAGGGTAGCCTGAGATGAGCTGGGAACCACACATTTTTATGATTCTCCCGATTTTCAGTAGACTACCGTAGATATATGCATATTTGTCTCTCCCTTAGCTCGTCGATTGTAACTTCACGCCTGGTTAAAGTGTACAGTCATAGTTATGGATACGATAGACGACCATTTCAAACAGTTCCGAGTATAATGAGTGACTCCGGTAGAAAATGATAACATGTGGTTAATAGCAAATATGTATAACGTCACTTTTAATACTTAGCGGTCATCTGAAATACCTTATGTTAGTATTCCACCTAATATTCACGATTCTTACTTTATTCACCCAATTGATTAGCAAATGACCATCGTTTCAGATCTTCACCAGTGCGTGGAGACGCATATGAAATGCAAGAACAATCGCTGTTTCCCGCAAAGCGGCTTCTGCGACGGTGTCGCGCAGTGCGAGGATGGTTCCGACGAGAAGGGCGATTACTGTAAGTATTCTTTTACAGTGAGCATTTATGGATAAAGTGAGAACGGACCCGGCGTCGAACTGAACGCTTCGTTACCGGGCTCGGCCGACTCGTGCCACTGTTTAATTTTCTGGAAGTTTGATGATTTTGCGCGGTACCTACAATAAGATTTAACGACTTATATTTGATTATGCCATAATATAAGACGGTGTGAGGTATTTATACTACGCTATGCTGTATACTGCGCTAATTATACTACTCGCGTTACTTTCAGGCACTGCTAAATGTAAGGGAGCGTTCCGCTGCGACAACGGCCGATGCGTCGACTTCAACCTGAAATGCGACGGCAACGACGATTGCGGCGATCGGTCGGACGAAGACAATTGCGGTAAATACAATAGAAACTTACATCTTTTCATCAAGAATATGTTATTAATTCTGTATTACTTAATATGGGTGACAGCCGAATATCACATATTACCTCATCTTGGAACTACTATGTAAGATTTCCTGCTCAGCCCATCGTTAAATTTCTATTTCTCTATGTTCAATTTTTCTCCCTTTCCTATATTAATATTCTTCATACAATTATAGCAAAGTTACGCTCATTCCTGCTTTGAGCTTTAATCTAACTTAGCTTGTGATAAAATTAATTTTGCGATCCTTTTCAGATTTGAGCATCTGCGAACACTTTGGCTTGTGTTCGCATCGATGCGAGATGAGCAGGTCGCTGCCCAAGTGTGCATGTGGAAATGGCTACATCAAAGAATCCTGGAATCACAATAAGTGCAAAGCGCTGGGTAAGTTGGGCTTTCGCAGTCCCGTTTATAATAAAACTAAATTCTTCTGTAACAGCTCTGCAATTTCTCTCAAATGTGCGATGAAAATTTCGAATTTGAGCTGTAAATGCAAAAAATATAATTGTCTCTATATTTTATACGTACATCAGTTTTATGTAATAAGCTCAGTACGGACAACAATTAAAAGGCGCCCTATGTTTGAACTTAACATACTGAAAACATCAGACATAGGGCGCGTTTGAAGACCACGAAACACATAGGGCGCGGTTTCAATTCTCTTCCTTCAGTACGCAACGAACATCTCTTTTAGGCGAGCCGGCAGTGATCGCATTCGCGGATGGTGGAATGCTGAAGACGATGCAATTGGATAAAGCGGACGTAGTGAAGACGAAGCCCTCGAGCAATGTTCGCGACATGGACTTTGTCTGGGACGAGGATCGCAACGTCGCCGTCGTTTTCTGGATCGACGCCGTCACGAAGACCATCAACACTGCCACTTTTACCGACTTCCTCGATGAGCCGAAGTCGCGTGTCAGGCGCGCTTCCAGCGAAAGCGACGCTCGATTGGTAAGCCTATTGATCTTTGTTGCTTTACTTGTGGTTAATGGCATAATATACTTTCACCGGTAAAATAACTCTAGCTGATTTTACGAAGAATTATGTACAAAACTTGTCTTTGATAACAAAATCAGAATTTTCTAAATTCCTATTTAGTTTGCATTCTTTGCGCTTGTTGTATGATTAGAACGTCGAATATTGACGCGCTTTATCTTCGAGTATGCTGGTGGGGCATATTACGCGTGTCGAGCATGCGGTATGACTAACCCGTCCCGATTACGTTTCACCGCGGCGTGTGATACGCAAACGCGCAATGAAAGTTAGCGGCCTGGCTGGCATATGCCGGTGTCGTTGGCACGTTGGCGGTGATGATGGTTCCCAACATTCGCGGTTTCCACCAGAGCTGTATATGATGGCCATTAACTTCCTTGGATGTCTGAGCCGACGTTATCATTTTGGAAAACGACTTTGCGACTAACGCAGCGTTTATTATGTGCCACAGCAGTGCAGGTGCTCTGGTGGTTACCTTATATTTAGCAATGAGGTCGGTAAATTTCGGTCTGCCCCCCAATAATCCCTTTTGAGTATAGTAAAATCGTGTGATATTGGTTATGTATGATCAAATAAATTGTCTTGTTTTGAATATGCATTGTCTGTATATTTTATCACCGATTTGCGCCGACTGCAGTAGCAAACAACCTCTTCTCACCATACTCGCATTTTAGGATATCATTGCAAATGAGCCGACCGCACTGGCTGTCGACTGGATCAATAATAACATTTACTTCGCGCACGATTCCGAATTTCTGGATCAAGGAACGACTATCAGCGTGGCGAAGCAGAAGGGCGGTGCTCAGACTGACGTCATCTGGGGCAATCTTCTCAGTGTCACGGCAATCGCAGTCGCACCTGCTGAACGGTATCCTAATATATATTCGATGCGAAACTTATACTACCATTAAAATTCGTTCGATTACTAGGGGAACGGTAGATTTTGACTGGTGTAAGCGAAATACCTGTATAAATGAATTGGTTCACCTTTTATTGTGCGCAAATATGAAAAATATTTCGAGTTTAATTAAATTTTTCAAACTCCTTTTTGCTGCCGTACTATTTCAATTGAGTGATAATTGATATATGAATATTGATAGTGACTTGCATATCAATTTTGGTGCGAATTTTTTATCATTTAATTTGCATACCAATATATAAATTTGCAGGAAGTTCTTTTGGGCTTCGTCTCACTTGTTAGGAGGCACCATCGAAACGGCCAACTTGGACGGCAGCGAACGCCGCGCGATCGTTTCCCGGCACATTTACAATCCTCTTTCCATCACTATCGACCACCCGAACGGCCGTCTTTACTGGGCAGACTCTAATCTAGGCTCTATTGAAACTGCCTTGCTTGATGGACGAGATAGACGTGTTATCAAGAAGTATGGATACGATCAAGGTACGGTAGCTCGAGAACCTTAGTCGATCACTATAACTTTATTGTATGACACTCGTGTCTTTAGAAGGAAAGCTACACGATCGACCCGTGGCCCTGGAAGTTTTCGAGGATGAGCTGTTCGTCGTCGGCAGACCAACTGGAATGGTTTGGCGATTGGCCAAGTTTGGCAGATCGAATGAGACTGTCATGGAGCACATTCGCGTCAACCGGCCCAACAAGCTTCTCGCCATTCAAAAGTCGAAGCGTATCGGTCAGTTACAGCGTCATTCAGCATATTTTGTTACCTATGCATTCAATTTCGTCAAGCTAGCGTTCTCATTGAATGCAGTGATGATGAAATTATGTGCAAAGTTTACGCAATCGAATGCAGAAGTTATGGAAAACGATCCATGATAATGTGATAATGGGCCGGTTTCCTATCCCATACTTCAGCTAAAGTCTTACTTAATACAATGCTAGAGAATACCCGCAATATACGCAGACAGCTTAACTACGCGATATGAAACCAACTCATGATCGCTTTTTACCATCGCATACTATGGCGACAGTGAGAATCATCGGAACAGCATCAAATATGTCGAGCATTATGGATAAATATAAAGTTACCTTTCAGCATACGTCGATTCTCCCTGTACAAGTTCAACGTGTGAGGACTTTGTTTGCGTTCCTGAATCAGGCAATTCTTCGTCCTATCGCTGCCTTTGCCCGCGTGGTCTACATCCTTTCGGCTCTACTTGTGTGCCGCACGAAAATGTCAACGCTTCCACTGGTAATTTTTAATGTCAATATCATATCTTTTCACCTTTATAAAGGCGATGATATCATTCGTTGCACGGATGACGGCGTTATGGCGTCGAAAATATCTGCCAAACTTGCAAATTTTCTCACCCAGAAAGCTTAGAATTAATAATGCATTGTTGTCAATAGAACGTCAAGCCTCGCGCGTGTTTTAAATGTTTTACGCCCATTCAGTTTCGAATATACACTTCGTTTATACAGTTTCGAATACCACTGGCTGTATTTTCAGCGTGCGGTGAGGCAGTATGTCTGAACGGCGGAACATGTTTGAATCCGTTTACCAACGAATGTCAGTGCCCGGCCTCAACCTGGAAGTCGGCTGGTAGCCGGCAGTGCGAATTCAATCAGTGCCACAACTTTTGCCTGAATGGAGGCACCTGCTCGGTGGCTGTCGCTAATTCAGCTCCTACTTGCACGTAAGCGAAAACATTTGTCTTCTGTCTTCATTGATCTTTCTAATATGAGCCTGTGGCGCAGTCAGATATTGGCCAGGGTTGGAAAGGAATGTCGAAATTTGGTACCGCCGTGATCACGATCGTAATTTAGGTTCAACTGATTAGACATTTTAGTTCTCGAATTGAAGCATCATTAGCGAATACAATATTTGAATATGGAAAAATTTTCAGTTAAAAAATATACGAAATCACACACAGAACATTAATAGAAAATTGCAGAATTCAATCAAATTTATGAATGAAAATTGCAGCTGCCCGAAGGATTACGCCGGCGCTCGTTGCGGTCAGTACAAGTGCACGGGAAGATGCGGCGCACACGGCGACTGCTTCGTCAGCGATGAAGACGGCCTCGCGCATTGTCGATGCGATTTGGGCTGGTCGGGCGAGCAGTGCGATATCCAGATCGACATCTGCGCCGGCTACTGCTTCACCGGCGGTCGCTGCTCTCTCACCCAGAATGGAGCCCCCTTCTGCGAATGCCCGTCCGATTATCATGGTACGCTTTTGTAAATACACCATCAATCATCATAATTTGTCACGCTTGCATTGTATTTCGTAACCCTTGCGTTCGAATATGTTACCTTTGCATTAAATTAGAACGCTTGTTTGAAGAAATGGAAAGCAAGAGTGACGAATTCTGATGAATGGCGCTGAGGCTGCAGTTTAATCGCCATGGCCTTCGTCTTTACTATGAAAATAGTTGCATTTTTCGCATTAAATTTGTTTGAAGTGAAAATTATGAATTAAAAATAGATATATAAAACAATTAGAAAACCGTCCATGCTAGATTTACGCTTTGAAACACTGTAAAACATCGACTTTGCTTGTAGGTCGTCGTTGCGAGAATTGTGTCGTGCAGTCGAAGACAGAGCTTGTATGTCGTAACGGTGGACACTGCGTCGACAAGCAATCTTGCGAATGCCCTCTCGGATACGCTGGCACCAACTGCGAACGCGATCTTTGCCGAGGTATGTGTTTTGCTCACAAATTAAGCGTCTCACATGGGACATATAGGACAAGTTTTATTGCGAAAAATTGCAAAATATACTAATTACTAAGTAGATTATCATGAAATTCTTTTCAGGATACTGTAACAATGGCGGTATTTGTATGCGAAATGAAACAGGCGGACCAAAGTGCAAGTGTCCTCAAGGATTCAGTGGACTAACATGCGACGAGGACTGGTGCCTGGCTGTCAATCGACGCTGTCTCAATGGAGGTTAGTGGCTTTGGTGTTGAAGAACTTGAGCATTAAAGCTGTAACGGGGTCGAGGTTAACTGCATAAGTTCAAGGTCGGGTTCGGGATTGGGATTGAAGAGTCAGGGATGAGGTTGATATAAGCCGGTTTGGGGCCTAAATGAAAAACTGGGAGGGGACAGTGTGGCCTATATATTCTCTAATTATACCCTCTGTTTTGAATCATTCCAAGTGCTCACTGCACAGTCACATTACTTCAATTATGACTCTGTTACCATGCAATAATGCTCAGTAGCAATTTATAAAACGGCCTCGTGGTGGTTTTGTTCATATATCCATAATAATCGTGCAGTTTATACGTTTACTTATGTTTGATTCTTTCACAGGCATTTGCATGCATGATCGGCCTACCGGTCCATACTGTTATTGCCCGAGCAAGTTCAAAGGCGATCGATGCGAGACGGCTCGTTCCTGCGAAGAATATTGCCAGAATAATGGTACCTGTCGCGGCGAATCGAACAGCAAGCAATGGAAGTGCAAGTAAGTTTTTTTCTGCTTTGACACGGCGTACATAACAGATTGAGCTGACGTCGATTATTCGCTCAGATTGTCCTGTTAGCTCGTGTTGCAGCGTGAGCCAGCTCTTTGCATTTCCTATTTCTTTTTGCCATCTGCGTGCTTGCAGTCGCGTACTAGTGCAAATGCTCATTTGATCTCATCGCGCTTACAACGCCCGACCGCATTGTTCTTTCACAATCCCCGAATAAACTAACCGTCTCATAGCCCATCTTCACAACCGCATAGCACCCTGAATTAAGCATTTCAGGAAATTTCTCATAGCAGCTTTCATTACAAATCGAAAATTTTCTTCGCTGTAAGCGATTCGAAGAATATCGCTATGTCAGATTGCTAAATATTCTTCTCCTTCTTGATGAACATAGCCGCTGACTTCTCTCTCATTCATCGGTTTTGTTGCAGTTGCAAGCACGGATATACGGGAGATCGCTGCGAAACCCAGCCTGCGTGTCAAGGCAAGTGCCAGAACGGCGCGCTGTGTCAAAGTCAGCCGAGCGATCCGAACAACCCGGTCTGCATTTGCCCCGCCGGACTCAGCGGGCCAAGGTACTATCATTAAATATTGGTGCTTATCACGTGAAGCAAACTGTTGACAACATTTTCATAAAAATGTCACTTTTCGCGAAGCAGTCATGTTTTAAGTATAGTCTACGCGGATAATAATTGTTTATTATTTTAAAAATTTTCTGTTTCAAAAGCGGTGATACGAATATAGTTTATCCTCACTGCGATATCATTCGACTGAAACGCGAATGGGACGGGCTAGCGCATGATACAGCTAAAAATTACGCAGTATTGCTCAGACATCTTTCGATATCTCTGAAAATGTCAGAACAACCCGCGAGGGAATGAGTTGGCGGGTAGCAGATCTCATTGAAGATCGCCCTTCGGAGGCGTAGAAAGAGAGAGAAAAGGAGAAAGAGTGATAAACGGTCGAATTTTCAGCTGCATGACGTTGGTGGCAACAAATTGCGACGAACTGGACTGTCGCAACGGGGCGCCCTGTATCGTCAGAGAGGCGGAGCCGCGCTGCGCCTGTCCCTTTGGTTGGACGGGACTACTCTGCACCGAACCACTCTGCATCGGATACTGTCTCCACGGTGGCGAGTGCCTTATCAGGGAACATCGCACTTTGTGCAGGTCGGTGGACTTCACTTGCTACTGGAGCTTCTTTAAAGGGAAACTGCGGTCGCCTCTGACTGAAAAGAGTGCACTGTTTATTGTCGTCAGCTGCCTATGACAAGCTGCTTAGCGGTAATTTAGGTACAATATGACCTGATATGATTCGCAGCGAGTCTGTCATGGTAGCTGAAAACAATATACTGTACATTCCTTTTAGGTAGAAGTTGCAGTAGAGTTATTTACACCAACATATTGCTTATATCGGTTGAATTTGGCTGGTCCCAGAGCGTGACTTCCCATACAATGAAATTCGCTTTCACTGGTAAAAATGTTCCCATCCCCCAAGTAGCTTTTTAACTTAATTTCACTGTAATTACATAAATCGCTTTTCAGCTGTCTTCCTTTGTGGACTGGCGATCGATGTGAATTTTCGAAAGTCGGTGGCATTTCTACCGAAGACATAAACGATGATGGCACTCTCGGGCGTAAGTTTGCACTCTCTTTCACCTTAACTATTCTTGAATTATTTGATGCATTTCAGAAATTATCACCGTGATTGTTCCTGTCACTGTTCTTCTTGTGCTCGCCATTGTGCTACTGTATGTAGTTTTCGTGAGAAGACCAGGGTGAGTTATAGTTTTCCTTCTTTTTTCAGATTGCGTTAAGAGATATGTTAAAGTGTAAGGTATTTTAAAGAAATTGTGGCACATATGCGTTAACTTTTGCAGTAATAGCGGTGTTCGATGATCTAATAGGGAAGCATTTGTGAAAATTGGACAGTTATATAGAATAATGTTTATTTGCTACACAAGTTCACAGTGTAAAAATTGCACAAATTCTACTAAATCTTAGTTAAATTGTTCTGATTGTTTCATTCTATTTGCCTTCTAAAGATAATATGCATACACTTGCAAAAGTAGTGATTTAAGAAGAGAATTGAACTAATAGTCCCACAGAGTCACTATTTCTCACAATACGGTATATTAAATCGTTCCAGAGCCGCGCGCCAGTTTAAACACGAGCGACTGAGCGAGCCGCGACCAGATTTGGATGAATACCAGAATCCCGTTTTCATGCATGGCGAAGAGGATGAAGCAGCCGTAACGGAGGTATGTGCTGTTTTACGGCTTTAAACTTTGCTTTTATTCATATAATTCAACTGTTGATATGATCTAATGAGATTAGCAGTCGGAAATATTTTTTGGAATGGTTTAGAACTTGCGGTGAATATCGCAAAGTCAATAATTAACGTTTGTTTCTTCTTCTATATTCATTTTATGTTTTGTACTTCAGTCTTCCCAAAAGAGATGGAGCAGGTCGAAATTGAGTTTGAAAGTGTCCTTTTGCAACTATTCTTCATACGCTCACATTCTTATAACAGGCCTTGAGAAACATGTACAAATTATAAATATCGTATGCGTTCCCTTCATTCAGCATATATTGCTTGCAGGCAACCAACTTTACGAATCCGATGTACGATAGCGTGTACAACGACACGGTGACGACAGTGGCGCCCTCTGGTGGCGATACTGCCGAGCACCGCGGCTTGCTGCCGCGATCCCGACTGGAAATTCGGTCCGAGGACGCCTAATTCAGGCCCGGACCTTGTCAATCATTTTGTTCACTTTGCCACAATGCGAAATATCGCCAGTCGCTTAATTGTATGTATGCGCGATGACCACCGGTTTTCGCGTCGTCTTTGCGTACTGTTGAACTGTCGCTGTTTTATCCTGAGAAGAATGTCTGTCTTTAGTTGTTAAGAATTAAGTGAAATCTCTTCGTTATCGCATGGGTATATTTTGTGTGCTCTTTTTCTGACAACGATGAGCTGACCGTTTGATTCATTCTTAGTGTCGCACTTTATGAACCGCTGTTCACAATTGTCATATGCTTGCTGTTTATGAATTCTTGCCGTTGCGTCGCGGCCGTTGTCTTCAGCGAAAAGGCGCTTAGGCCTCGTTCGGTATAAACCTAGAAATTGTTCTGTTTGGTAGTAAAAATAGCCATACGGAAGATTCTGCAAATTGAAACAGCTTCTCCCTGATATTCTCGCCTGATCCTTTAACTCATGTTTATCGTAACTTTGCGTTCTACAATACACATTTGTTAAAGTAAGGTAATGATTTCAGTAGTGATATGCTTATCCGCGGCGTTCAAATAGTTTGTTTCAAAACAACAAAATTGTCGACCGATCTTGCGCCTGATGAATGTTCAGCTGTTCACTGTACATCTCTCTCAATTATTTCATTATGGGTGACTTCTTTACTTCCTTGCCCCACTCGTGCATTGCCTGAAGTTTGCGCTTCTTTCCACTTGCTGTGTGTACGAAGAATGTACGCCATTTGACCAGTTATCTATCGCTATGTTACGCTTTAGGCCGATTTTTCGGCTCCATCTGATTAGCACGCTTAGAGGATGACCACGGATATTCTTCGGCCGACTGAAATTAAGTAGAATATGTTTGTAGTAACTTGTATCGTCTTGCCATTTTTGGCACATCGTCCCCGTACCTTTGCTAATTCGCGCGCGCGCTCTTGCCTGTCATCGTTTACTACACCTGTTGATAGATAGACTTTGCTTTTCTGCGGTAGCTTCAAATTCTTGCCCCTTCCTCCTGTCAACAGAATAGACTAATTGAATCCGAGGTTTAGTTATATCGGATTAGTATTCTTCAACTTTAAGTCTTCGATTTTTGCCTCAAACTACGGAGTGCTAGCCAGCTTTCGTGTGCGATTCTTTGCGAGTTCATGAACCTCATCCGCTTTTGATTAGGCATTTTTCTTTCCGTTTTCATCATCGAACACAACGTTGATGCGATCTGTTTGCTGCTGCGAATTCCTTATGTTTCGACTGGTTTTTGTGATACCAAAGTGCGATCGGCTGCGTAATTTTTTCGACGAACATGTAAGCATCCCCTCGGTCATTGTGTTTTTATTCTTTGATTCGCTACGATTGAACTATAAAAATGGCCCTTGTGACTTGATATTTTATTGATCGAAGTCAGCAATTACACTGGCACACTCGCGCCCGACGAGACGCTCAACTGGATACAAAGCTTGATATGATACATGTTCAGCTGGGTGAAAATCTGTATAACAGGTGTTAGACAGCTTTGGGTCAATCGATGGCGCTCTTCAACTATCTCCGTGTTGAGCACAAAGACTGATATAGCCAGCAAAATTCTCCTTATTCTACACATTTCAATTTTACGTTCATTTAATTAATGACCAAGCATGCAGTAACATTTCATTCACCAACAGTAAAGTGACATGACATCATTCATCCTGCACCGTTCAGAACCTTTAGAGTTTTGAGAAATAGCGCGATAATCGACTTCTTTCAACACACGAAAACATCTTTGTCCAAATACTGTGTGGGCATCGACTCTAGCGAAAAGTTTTGCGCAGACTTCAATACGCATGAAAGGACGTGACCGGTCGATTAACAAAGACCAGTTCTTACTCGCCCACAATTTAGTTTCAAGTTTGTCGACTCGCCTCCACTGTGTAAAAAAGCGACTGGTAAGCCCCTCTATTGGCTACTAACTAGCGTAGGCGTACGCTTCCGGTATCTGTTCGGTATTTAAACATGAAGAGATTCCGCGAGGTACCCATTGTATACTGATCTTACTAAATACCGTAAGGGTCAATCGGTAATGATGCAAACATTGGTTGCTGCTCTGTTCCTGCTCCTTCCATACGTTCAATGTGGCGGTATTCGCTTCCGCGCTGATCCTGGTGCCACCTCGAGCAGTGCTGCAGTCAACGTTGGAGTCGCCCCGATGTTAGCCATTCCTCCACCGTTTCCAATGTTCCCACAAGAATCGAACGGTAGTTTATAGTTTAAAAGTTTGCGCAGAACCAAATTTTTGATTTGACGAATACTCGATCCGATGTTCTGAAAATATTTTCACTAAATGCAGCAACGTCCTGTTTTATTAAACTTTTGGAAACTGAGTCTCTGCATTATCATAACTCGATTTCTCAGTTTTCCGTGTCCATAAAACTGTTAAGATCTTAATTTTCAATCTAGCGAGAAAAGTCGACCAGATGCTCAGTTCAGATTTTAATTGTTTGTGATATTATAATTGGGACGAAAATTTTAAATAGTTCTATTAATTTTATATTTAAAGTATGAAAATTATTTCAGACGAACAATTTAAGCGAGCCGACGATGACAAGAACGGCAAGCTGAACTTTAACGAATTTTTGTACAAGGAGAGGTATTACATCGAAGCCAAGAAGAATGAATTCAAGCAGTTCGATACAGATAGTACGTGAGCTACATCATTTATACTGCTTCTAATTTTTTTATACAGTTAGATCATATTCTTTAACTACGGAAACTAAGATTCTCTATCTTTTGAACAGTTTTTTATCATTATTTCCGGCGTGACATTGTCGCGTGCGGGATGGTATGGCGTCCTCAATCTCCACTCATAATCATTGTCATCTCTGATTTGATACCTGATCCCACAATGATAGAGTCATTATATTCATTTTTAAGGCGATGGTTTCATTACGACGTCGGAGCACCGTCGATATTATCAAAAACTTGAAGAAGAGAGCAAGAAGAT
>NIUQ01002585.1:0-21661 GCA_002796945.1 Plectus sambesii
TCATACTATAATCTACATATACAACGTCCCAGCGCGATCATTAGCAATCTCGTTGGTCTACTCGTATGTTACAATGCAAATACCGTTGCTTGTTAGTGTGAGATGCTCAATGATTTCCAGTTGCTCTGTCGGGAATTACGATTATCTCGCCGTGTCTCTATTCCACTAGATAATTGAAAAGTCCCACTACGATTTGTTTGATTACTCGACGAAGACTGCATCGATAAGCTGAATAATTGATGCTCATCAAGTGTTGAGGAATTTTTAAATATAGGATATCGCGACTGAGTTAAATTAGTCAAGTAATGCTCGGGTTTTGAGCTATTTGCTTGTAAGAAATGCGGTAATCGTTGAACTTTTTAACGCTAAAACATTCTAGTTTTCCTACTGCTTCTTTTCATTCTGGGCCTATTTCTATCAGCTAAATATAAATCCTTTTCGATCTTTCGGCGAATAATGATCAACAATAACGAGATTGCACAGTATAAACTATTATTTGCAAATTCATATAGATATTGTCTTTAGCCGCTCTTAACTCGGTCAAGTAGTAACCAAATTTTCAAAAATATAGTAATAATCATGCTCAGAACAGTGCACCAAATATTCGATTTATTCAAGTAGTGATTTGTAGTGGGACAGTGCAATTATTCCGTGTTTCGTTATTTCTTGTCTGTCTTTCGGTGCATTTGAAAACGGCTGTAAGATGAGAAAGTCAATTCGAACTGCGGGTGAAACGATGTGTTCATGTTGCGAGGTGAGATCTGTTTCGGTCATCGGATTGTTCTGTGTTATGAGAAGCGTAGTAAAGTTGAATCGTTCATCGTTGACGCTCTTGACGGCAGCACTGTTTGCATCAATCTTCTCTTGAAGAAGTTTTCTTTACTTCAGTTCAATCATACTGGACAATGTGCGCGTAACTTAGTGTGTACAGTCCGACTGTCCAAAAGTAGAGTTGCGCGCTGTTTCGTTTGCGTTTAGCGAAAAATGAACAACTGTAGCAAGTAAAATAACACAGAACGTATTCGGTTATGTATAAGTGACTTGTTCGGCGTTCACTGAGAGACGAAGGGGATGGCCATTGTTACGCACTCGAGCGCGATCGCTCAGTAATTTTTGAGCGTTCTGTGTAGTGCATGGCGATTGATCGTTCTCTGCTCCGACCTCTAATTCAGACGCGCACTCTCGTCCCGGGCGTTATCTTGGAGATTGCTGTAGGTTGATCGGTCTGTGCCTTGCATTTTACTTTGGTGCGTACTCGAACCCCCAGTCGGGTGTTACTGCCTACCTGCTCGCTTCTCTTACTTCTAAGGTGCGCAATTCACACTTACCCGAGTCGTAAAATGAGCATTTTTGAGCTTGAATAATGAGTAATTTAACAAATGACATGCAATGAAGTGAGCGTATTTTGAACTTTTTTGGTTGTAAAATCATCGGGGAGTTGCCTAAAGTTTGCGTAATAGCAGAAATTGTTTGTGTGAAACTTTGTTATGCGCGTCAGTGACTGACCGTTATTGTCTGTTATTGTTTCGCTTAAAAGTTGGTCTCATTTGGGTACACACATGTTCTAATTGTTCATTTTACGACCATTCGCTTGATATGGGACATTTGCAGAAGACAAAAATGGCGCTGCGATTCGACGGCCGTGTGGTGATTGTGACTGGCGCCGGCGGAGGTTAGTCCAGTATTCCTCTCGATAGGTTACAAACAACATGTAGCAGTTGGATGAGGAACTCTTTTTCGAATAAATTTCATTGTTTTGTGGCTTCTTCAATTTTCAAGTCTAATATTGAATGTATTTTGGCGTCAAGTACTATTAATAATTATTTATTTTGCGAGACTATTTATTATATTTTTAGTTAGATGAATATTACCGATATATGATACACTTGACATATCAGGACCAAGCTGTGAAATCTAGTATTATACAGCTGAGACTTAATGTCCGTCACAAATTGTGTGACAAAAAGTGAACGACACTGCTTGCCGTATTTCGTTCGAATTATCTAATATTTTATTTTTCAGGTCTTGGCCGCACGTATGCGCTAGATTTCGCCCAACGAGGCGCTTCAGTTGTCGGTAAGTGTCCGATTATTTGCTTTCTGCCAATTTATTGTATGATGCAGCATAAATGAGCATCATAAATGTTCGTTAGATTATTTTAGTTTGGTTAAGCAGTTCGATGAGGTTCTGAATAATTCCTTTTTGTCACAGTTTAGAATTGAAACGAGGTTGAGCACTCACTAGCAAATCAGTAGAAAGTATCACAATTTTCGCTTGAAACACGGTAAAGAGTAGCAGATAATTGATATTTCTGATCATTTACGGGGGAGTTTTCAGTGAACGACTTGGGTGGTGAGGCGCACGGAACTGGCGCCAGCACCTCGATGGCTGACAAGGTGGTCAAGGAGATCCGCGCCGCTGGCGGAAAGGCCGTCGCCAACTACGACTCGGTCGAATATGGCGAAAAAATCGTCAAGACTGCCATCGACAACTTTGGCCGCGTCGGTGCGTGAGATTTTTTACACGAGTTGTGTGTCGAACATCTCAACTTTGCCAAGTTTGTTACAAAAAATGAAATAACCTACAATTCATTTGTGGTAACGTATTACGAGCTACTTCTAGAATTTTTGAAGTATGTTCTAATTATGTACACTGGGTTTTACAGCTGTTCTCAGCATCACTACGCTAATTTGAATTTGCTTTTAATTAATAATTACCATTAATAATATATCTTCGTTCAGTGCTAGTTATGTGGCACTGTATAGAATTGATAGAAAGCATGACGCTGATTAAATAGTGTTTTATAAATTTGCTTGTCTTCATTGAAAGTATCAGAATATTTCAGATGTGGTCGTGAACAACGCCGGAATTCTGAGAGACAAGGCGTTCGTCAACATGACCGACGAGGATTGGGGTGAGTCAATTCATCTGCGGTTTGCTCATGTCTTTCCTTGTAATATTTTTCTAAGCTTACTGAAAATCATGTTTAACTTACGCTACCAAAAAGCTTACCCGCTGGTTGTTTAAATACCGGCTCTTATATTCCTCTGATATATTTTATATAGTGTAGTTTGGTAAAAAAACTGTATTTGACGCAATGCTAGAGCTTATCTCTTTCGTTGGCTCACGGAAGAACGTAATACAAGATGGATTGGTTAAGTGATATTTGTTTTAGATCTGATCCACAAGGTTCATCTGAAGGGCGCGTACTCGGTGGCTCGCGCCGCCTGGCCATACATGCGTAAGGAAAAGTATGGACGCATCATCAACACTTCCTCCAACTCGGGCGTCTACGGCAGTTTCGGCCAGGCTAATTACTCCGCTGGTAAGAGATACTCGCTTCCTCTGCTGGGGCAATTTGTTAAGCTCTTATGAAGGGGTAACCTCGGTGAGATAACAGTAAAGTCAAAAGACAACAATGATGGTGGGACGCGGATGCGACCAGAGATGTCTCGCTGCGCTTAGTGTTCATTATGAAGCCGATACTCTAAGACGCGCTGAAATGTTAAAGCGAGCGCAAAAGACGCCGAAACCTTAGTTTATCGAGCCGTGTCTCGTAGCTCGAAGCATAGCAAAATGCGAAGTATATCGATGCGCTTTTCGAAGTCGAAAAATTGGCGCATTAACTTCTTAATTTCGACTGAAATCTCCACGAGAGCCAAAAATACTTCATTTTTGCGTCCTTTCAGCCAAGATGGGCCTCGTCGGCTTCAGCAACACGCTGGCTCTGGAAGGAGCGAAATACAACATTCATGCCAATTCGCTCGTGCCGACGGCCGGCTCGCGTCTAACGCAGACGGTGATGCCGCAGGATTTGGTCGACGCGCTCAAGCCCGAGTTCGTCACGCCACTCGTCGTCTACCTGTGCCACGAGTCTTGCCCTGAATCCGGCAAGGTCTTCGAAGCAGGCGCTGGATGGTTCGGAACTAGTCAGTTTTGCTATTTTTTACTACCTTTTCCTCTTCACGAGTAATCGTTAAAGTTGAGGGTAGAACTATTAAGTCACTTTGTAGCTACACTTTGACAGCTTTCTCGCCAGAGTCCGGTTTCATATTATTCTTCCATATCACACTTTATAAGTTATCTACTGCAGTAAGCGCGAAATCAAGATATGGCTTCTTGGGTGAACCACTTTTGATATACTTAAATATAATCGTGCCTGCGCCTGGACATCCTCGAATATCTAACAGATTACTTCTTTTCAGTCCAATATTACCGCAGCAAGGGACTCGCGCTTGGTCTGACGACTGCTGAAGCTGGTAATTAAAGTCAAACGCGCTCTGTTTTTCTTAATGCTCATTTACGGTATTTTAGTGCGCGATAATTGGTCGAAAATTGTCGACATGTCTCATGCCAAGAACTTCCCTGGCGGACGCGGTAAGTCGGCTTCATTAAACTTGTGTATTTTTAGGGCTATTTTATCTATAAGCATTGTAAATCTAATTTATACCCATTTTTGTAATCGGCTGTAATGTTTAGCGTACTATAGGAGCAAACGGTTGACCGCATGCGTTTTGTTTTGGTAAAAAAGATTCAGAATCTGTAGTCAAGTATTCATGAATCGTGACACTATAGAGCTAGCAAACGTCGGGGAAATACGCGAATCAGCCTGATTTTTATAATTCATCTCATTATAGGCAAATAAGTTTGTCAGGCAAAGTCCATGAGTTATTCCGCCATTCTCCCTATTGTGTATTGTTACAATATATTAATGCTATCTTTAATTCAAAATTTCCTATAGAACTCTAGTAGATGCTTCATACGTGATTTAAAATTTGCGTTGTTGAATTGCAGAAGTGACCGCTTCGCTGATGGAAGCGATGGCAAATGTGCCGGAGAAGAAGAGCCCGCGACCCGCCGGTTCGACCGACAAAATGGATCCCGAACTGGCTAAGAGCTACGTTCCCGACGAGCCCGAAACCTACTCGTACACAGCGCGCGATGCCATCATTTACGCTCTCGGCAGTAAGTGCTTGCTGCTTCCTTTGTATCTTTCCTTTTCTATAATAACTTATCGGTACGCGCAATCCCCCGCCGTTGAACTCAAATCTCCGTCTTCACCTTAGACCGAATAATTTTATTGTAAATAATTATTTCTTCCTCCAAATTATGGCGATTATGAAACGATTCTGACAGTTTTATATACTGCAAGTGAAATATTTGTTTACAGTCGGCGCGACGACGAAACCAGAAGACGTCAAGTTCATCTACGAGGGTGCGGAGGACTTTTCGGTGTTTCCGACGTTTGTGGTAGCGCCCGGACTGCTCGCCAACTCTATCAACGACTGGCCGGGCGTCAAGTTCGACCTGCAGCGCGTCCTTCACGGCGAGCAGTACATTGAGCTGCTCAAGCCGTTGCCCAGCGACGGAGAACTCAAGAGCCACACGCGTGTTGTTGACATTGTCGACAAGGGATCATTCGCTCTGATTCTTACTAATGGTAAGATTGTTTGATACCGGTCCAATGTTCGTCTGTGAGTTGACTGTCCACCGTCGAGTCGTATTTCTCAGATTAGGATTTATGTGTGAAGCTAAAAGATAGGAGGGCTCGGCGCCACGACCGAACTTCATATTTGACGGTCTCAACAGCCACTGTTCCCTTATGGTTCAGAGCCAGCTGACGCGATTGTGTTGAAAAGCTGTGCCAATGAGGGAGGGCCGGAGAATATGGTCCAAATGAACAATCTTTTGTTCTATGTGGAACCGTGTTTCATTTTCAAGTTAAAGTATCAATTGTTTGCTTATGTTTGGTCAGCTGTAAGGGACGCACATTTTATTGTGCATTTCAGTGGAGACGTATGACGCGCAGACGGGCGAAAAGTTGGCAGTGCAGCAGTTCGCCACGTTCGAGAAGGGATTCGGCAACTTTGGCGGCTCGCGCACTTCTGCAGCTGAGAAGGCCATCCTCCCCGTGCCGAAACGTTCGCCCGATGCTGTTGTCGAGCAGCAAACATCTCCTGATCAGGCAAGTTTTGCGTACAGCAGCCGGCTTCTCTATTAGTGAATCACTTTATAACGAGCAGCCTCTCGTAACAATATTTGGACAGCACCTTATGCGGTGCTGCTGTAAACTCCATGAAAATCATGTCTTTGCAAAACCGAAACAGTTTCGCATTCAACACTATATTTCATATGTGGGGAGGGGATTGTAGGAAGAAAATTTGGTGCAATTTATTCAATGTTCTATTTAAGTGTGAAGATGGAAGCAATTTCAGGCGGCGCTGTACCGCCAGGGCTCGGGCGACATGAACCCCTTGCACGTGGACACCGACTTTGCCAAGGTGTCCGGCTTCAAGCAGCCCATTCTGCACGGTCTCTGCTCGCTCGGCTTCGCCGTCCGTCACGTTCTCCAGCAGTACGCTAATAACGACGTCAACCGATTCAAGGCCGTCAAGGTACGACTCGAAATATGAGTCCTATTTGGATGTTTAGTTGTAGTCCCGCTCAGTTTACAAAATATTTTATTGTTTTATTCAGTAAATTCTGGTTTTTAAGTTTGCAAGTCGAAAAGCTCTCCTTTGAGTCGCGAGGTCTAGAAAAGCAACGTGACATTCTTGAAATTTCTATTCTTCGATCAGAAAGTTGAAATTCAGTCTCAACACGAAAGAGTCGTTGACAATTTATGATCTACTCTTGATAGAAGCCACTTTCAGCTATGATTGTCTTGATCAGAATATCTAGTTGTTGGCTGTACTATGCGCGCTCTTAATTTGCTTCCCTAGTATAAGTGTTGAGAGTAAATTTCAGAATTAATTAGCCACCTGGGTGTTTTAGGTGCGCTTCTCAAAGCCCGTCATTCCCGGTCAGACGCTGCGCACGGAAATGTGGAAGGAGGGCGATCGTATCCATTTCCAGACATTGGTACGGTATTTTTAATATATTGCATGGAATTGTGTTGAAATGTAGTTTGTGTTAGATGCTTCTTATCTTTTGTTCATTTTTCATGTCCATGAGCGTTGCTAAGTCTCTAATTGTAAACCAGTTGCATTCCATATTTTATCTTAGTCAAACGTAAAAGGACGATTAGCTTATAATTTAAAATCAAATTAGGAATTTATTCGTCAAGTTTGTCTTGTACATGCGTGCTTTAGTAATTGACTTGGAATTAGGTAATGTAAATGAAATACGACTATTGGACGATGAGTAAGATAAATTAATGCGAGGACAAAGAGAGCGAGCTGCACGGGGCGTACTGTTTTCATACTCGTTTAGAATTGGAAGAGGCATATTGTAAATATTTCAAGCTACTTTGGTATAATGCTCAAGAATGATAAAAGAAGGTTTTAGTGGAGACCTAAATTTAGCGTTAAATATTCCATCTGTTTACTTTATGCAGCCTTCACGACGAGTAAATGCTCGCGTGGAGACTGAACATTATTGTTTTCAGGTGAAAGAGACCGGCGAGACCGTCCTTTCCAGCTGCTACGTCGATTTGAAGCCTGGAACTAGTACTGGGCACACGCACGCTGCGAAGGTATACCGTCCACTATCATTATTTAACTCGCACCAATTGTAGTATACTTTTTGAACATTTCTAAAATTGTACATCTGAAATTTTTTCTCAGGATGTGATTCTTGCCTACTCTCCCATTTATCTCGTACAAAATTGTTACTATAAATTGTTTTAGGCTACATCGACATCGACGACGTCGTCGAATGTAAAGAGTGCGGAGATTTTCAAGGAAATGGGCGAACGACTGAAGTCGCAGCCCGACGTGCCGAAGAAAGTCCAAGCCATTCTCCTCTACGTCATCAAGCAGGGCGGCAAGGATGTCGCGCAGTTTAGTAAGTCTCAATATTTCGATACTGTTACAGTCGCGGACAAAAANCCGAAGAACGACGAAAAAGCGGCGACTACGATGACTGTTGAGGACGAAGACTTTGTCAAATTGGCCACTGGAAAACTCAACCCGCAGCAGGTAATGCTCGTTCTTTCGTGAAGTAAATTGGGATATTCGAGGGTCACACATTCATTTGTTGGGTATTACTTCTTTTTTAACTTTGTTCTTATATCGACGTCTTCACAATTTAGTGACACTACTGCGTTGGAGATATTCGTAATGCGTCTTGTTTTGTATTGTAAATAAGTTTTGTAAGGCGTGGAGAGCTTTGTCAGTTCAAAAAGGATGAATGTCATCGATTAGCAAGAAACGTTCTTAATATTATTACTTTGTGGTAGGTGTTGAACAAACTCAAAAAACTTACGGCTTTCATTACGCAAAAGAAAAAGAATTATGTAATACATGTCTAGTAAGAGTATAATAGGCTTCTTTCACGCGTTTGCAATTTTCCAAGTCTGCTCAGCATCTTAAGCACAGCAATTACATATCGAGCAGTGTAAGTATTGTTCGGAATAATTAAGCGTCGCGAAATCTCGAGTCCTACCTCTTTTCAGGCGTTCATGTCGGGCAAGATCAAGGTCAAGGGTAACATTATGCTGCTGCAGAAACTGCAAGGCTTGATGGCCGCGCAAAAGGCTAAGCTGTGATCGAATTAGAGAAATAGATTTTCGTTATTCGCTTATTCGACTATGCTTCTCTCTTACGGATACAGTTTGATGCGGATATATTGTATTATCAGAATTTGTGCAAATAAATATTTCACTTATGGTTAGCGCCTTGTTGTTTTTGGTTGAGACGATTTCAATTGTTAATATCAATACTAATACTGCTTGTTTTGAATCATCTCATTGGTGCGTGATGGCGTGTACTTCATGAAGCTGTTTAATGAAGTGTTTAATGAAGTGATTCTGCTTGGAAAACTCGCGTTTATCGCTAAAATGAGGGCGCAAACATACTTTTTTGCAAGCAGTTCATGTCTGTTTGCGTTCTTGGATTAGCAGAATCACTGTCTCACCATAATTGGTCAAATACCATTCTTTTTTACTTCTCTGGGCTTTTCCGTTCAAGGTTTTTTTAGAAAGTATTTTTAGCACATATTGTTCGTAAAGATGGCTCCGGCAGCGGAAACGAAGAGTGCGGAGGTTTTCAAAGAAATGGGCGAACGACTGAAGGCGCAGCCGGATGTGCCGAAGAAGGTCAACGCCATCATTCTCTACGTCATCAAGCAGGGCGGCAAGGAGGTCGCGCAGTTCAGTAAGTCGTCGTCGTTGAACAATACGCCAATAATTTTAGTCACTAAGAATCCAATGCCTCTAAATTTTCTTCATGGCCCTATTTAGATGTATACGTGCTCGAGTATTCCTTCGAATATTGTTGAAGCTTACAAATGGTTTGCTAGTCTGATCTCGCGTGTCTCTAAATTTCGCTTCATCTGCGGCAATATTGAATTTTCGCACAATAGAATCACTAGATTAGCAAGCTCGAACTTGAAACAATTTATTATTGCCTTTTTACGGCACCGATTGGATAATTTGCTTATGTGCGTTTGATAATAATCGTGAAATTTAGACAATATATCACAGTTATAAAGACATTTAAATATTCAGGTTTATAGCAATTGTTCTGAGGGCTGTTTCAAAAAACCCCATTTTAATTACAATTACGGGAAGTGCATTGATTATGTAATCGCTTAAGAATATTTGCAGTTGTAGCAATGCGATATCCACTGTTTTATCAGTTCTTATGAGACTGATAAATGTAAAAGATCTTTTGAGGGCCTTAATCGTACGCAATCCCATGTTGATATATTTCAGCTGTCGACTTGAAGAATGGCTCCGGGGCTGTCTACGAAGGCACGCCGAAGAACGACGAAAAAGCGGCGACCACACTGACTGTTGAGGACGAGGACTTTGTCAAGTTGGCCACTGGAAAACTCAACCCGCAGCAGGTCGGTTCATTCTTACTCAATGCTTCATCAAATTATTCGAATAGTAGTAGCGCAGATTTTCAAGCGCTCTGAACTACTACCGCACTGGTTGTATTTTTGTTTTACTGTTGCGTTAGAAGTTCTATTATATTCCGCAGCTGCGCTGGTGATTCTCTGTTTTATGCATAGCCAATATGGTTTGTCCTTATTACGGTGGACTGTGAGAGATATAAAGATTTAAATGCTATCATATTAACTGTCAGTAAAGTCGTGAGCATGTGTAGATATGTTGCTGAAAAATGCGGTGTCGACAGCGAAACTTCAGTTGTACCTATTTCAGGCGTTCATGTCGGGCAAGATCAAGGTCAAAGGTAACATTATGCTGCTGCAGAAACTGCAGGGCTTGATGGCCGAGCAAAAGTCCAAGCTGTGATCAGTTTAACTAGAGAAATGGCGCTATTATTGGTCGCATTCGGATTATCTTCTATAACGACATAACAGCCCTATTTACAACACTTCAGCTATGAAGTCTTTGAGTTGCATTGTTTGACAATAAGTCTATATTTTTATTACTTGGATGACCAATAAGCAAATCTGTGATCATAAGTTTTCATGTGACCTTCATTAAATGTGTCTTTCTTAAAGGCTCTGTTTGACGCTTGAAATTTTGATTCGCCACGCTATTAATAAAATAAATACTTGATTATTGTTGGTTCTCATTCGTATGTACGCAGAAATTGAATATCAATTTATTGTAGTATGATAGTCAAAATTTTGTATGGGATAAAGAAATGTTGACGGAAGTACCGTCGTAAGAAGGTATTTTCTATGTTCCTACTTTATACTTTGTTTTATTTTATTCAGTTTTGAGATTCGCTCTATCCGAATCCCATATTGGCAAACTGTGGTTAATGAATTTCGTAGCAGCCTTTTGATTATTCCTTAAAGCATAACGAAAATATTACGTCAGCCTTATCCCCATAGCACGCGTTGATCCGAGCTAGTTGACGCACGCTCGAATGCACTACAATCAAGCATAGAAGTTAAAGAATAAAAGAGAACGTGGTTATTTTTATTTGCAAGCAGTTTAACGCAAGTTTGATCATTTGCAATGATATGTGAGTTGGATTGTTAAATTGTCGATCCGGTGATCGACTAAAAGATTGACTATCAATTTTCTCTGCGCTACAGACCAAGGTTTTAACATTGTCAAGTGACCGTAGAGCAACAAGTTTCAGAGCGTCGCAAGTGAATTCGGGAAGTGAAATTTATCTTAAACTAGGCTCATGTTTTCAGCCATTATATTTTTAGAGTTATACAAATCACTGAGTTATATAGGAATTTTTTAATTAGTAATGTGAACGTTTTTAATTTCATTTGAATACGCCTGTTATTGACGATAGCAATTTCCTTGATCGTTCATGCGTGCGATTAATAGTTCTTATATTGCAATCACGAATGTCATTACTCAATATGCACAATCAAAGACAGCGGTTAGAAGTTTAATTACTAAATGGCAAACGTGCTTGTACTTTATGGTAAAAGGTTGACGTAGTCGTAGGACTAAAGACGCTTACTTTGAAGTTTTAAAGAATAGAGAGCTGTGTGTAACAAAGGAGTTGCTTGAAAAAGGGAAGCGATCAATTTTGCGTATGAATGTATATGAAAATGACGATACTGAAAACTTTTGTCCAATGGACGAACGTTTACGAGTGAAGACTGCATTATTGTCTTTCCACAATTTTAAGACCACGTTCTAGCTGTCAATATTACTATCCTCTGTGTTTGACAGTGGCGGCGGATGAGATGTATGACGTACTTTAAAAGTTGATGTAAATCTTAAATTTCAGTAACGATCTCATTTGACCAATGAATGACTCGTACAATGGATTGGAGCCGCCATGGGGACCTGGCCTGCCACCAGGACGGCCGGGAGTCGATTGGCCGCTTCGAGTCGCTGCCGCCGTTTGGGCACCGAGCGCTTATCCATGCTTGCTTAAATTAAAGGCAAGTTATGACTTCACAAGTTTCTTTCGAATAATTACATCTTTGATACATCCAGCATAGAATAATATTTCAATATTGAAAGTTCAATACAACTTTCCATCCTGCTCCTATCGTTCAGAAGGGAGTTTTTGTTTCTCTCCATTCTTCCAGTGCCAAAATACCGTAGACCAAAGCAACGAAATTCTTATTTTCATGTTGAAATAACGCCGAATGAATGTGTGATGACCAAAGATAATCCATTCCTAGCAAACCGGACATGCGCATGAATCCCTGCCCGAGCAGCTGACGTCACGCTTCAAAGAGCAAAGTGATTATTGGGTCGTCACGAAGTTCTTTGTTATATTAAAATAAAATTTCTGCGGTTGAGTTCATGGAAATGGACTGTATAGTAACTAAGACGTGCAGAGATGAGACAGTTTTCAGCAAGCCGATCAAGACCCAGTCAACTGCGCCCATCCCGGCTTCGCTGCTGAAATATTGCATCTTGCGCTGAAATACGCGGAATTGGACTACGAGCTGATCCCGTTCCCAGTAGTCGAGAGCTGGGGAGATATTATCGGAGAAAATAACGGTTTGGTTTATGTACAGTAACAAAAAATCACGATGAGAATATTGGATTGAAACATAAACTACTATATCTTGTGCCAGGCGCGAAACTAGAACCATAGAGCTCGTTGCGGAAGCCGCAGAAGTATCTCTCAGCCATTCCTCAGCTTTGCTCTGCCCCATGCATAGCTATCGCCTCTAGTTTGTACATCAACTCTTATGTGTTACCGAGCCGCTTTGTGTTTCGACACAAGCGTATCTCATCTAATGTGGGATTTGTTTCACAGCATTCAACTTAAAGTTGACTTTTTCAATTTTGCAAAATGTTTGAATGTTGACTGATGACGTCACTTTCCAAAGCTGTTTTCATTCAGTTGAAAGAAGTTGCTTATTTGTGATTCTGGAAAGGGACTGTTGTTCGAAAACAGACACCTCTTTAAATAGTCGAAGATGCCGTTATTTCATCTCATTTACAAATACTAGACCTTCTAGGCACATGGATATTCGACGGACTCTTAGGGATGCTACAAAACGGTACTCTCGATTTTGTTATGAGTTACTATGGCATGACCGAAGTTCGAACGACAACTCTCGATTATACGTACGTTCTTTGCTTTTTCATCTTGAATGGGCTTTGAAGCTGCGATCATCTGCTTTGACGCGCGAGGAATTTGCGGTACAAAGCTGTTCACTCGCTCGCTACTTGAAAATTTTTGATTTATAATAAAAGCACGCAATTTTTCTGATCTGTTATCAGCAACAAGTTTTGGATGAGGTATTCGGGAACATGCAGAGGGGGGAGTAATGTAATTTACCATGCCTTACTATGACCATGTGAGACTTGTACAAATTGCGATATTGCAGTTTTAATATGAACGCTTTCGATTACAGCTTCCCATATCAACTCAATCAACTGAAATTCGGTTACGTGATGCAAAAACAGAACTCAGTATCCTTAAGCAGCGCTACACTGCTCTACGGAATGTTCAGTTGGAAAGTTTGGCTGGCATTCTTCGGAGTTCTTTTCTTTCTGATGATCATGCTTCTGTTGACGAGGAATTTCAAAGTTTGGGCGAAGAAGGACATAGTTAGTCACAATCACGGCCATCATCCTGTTACAGTAGGAAAAGTGGACTATTCGGCCGTATGGGACGTTTTTACTGTGGTAAGGTATTAGATTTTATCAGTATTTTTCATGCTCTGAACTTTTTATTGAAATTCAACTTTCCCTGTTTACAACTTACTAAGTATGACACCAGATTGACTCTTGCTTTCTCTGTGTTGTAGGGTACAACGCTTCATTAAACAAAACATCTGATTGCAGCTGATGCTTCTGTTCGAGGGCTCGGAAGGATTCGATGTAGTTAAACAAGATATAAATGGGGCATGAGTTAAAGGAAAATTTTGATGCGATAGATAGCATTTTAATCCATGTCATGTTCAGCGCTCTAACAATATACAGGAAGGCGCCCAAAAAAGAGAAATCCGAAGTGACCTCTTCTGAACTTTGTGAACTCTCCGAGATCGTACATTTAATAGATTTACTACACACGTTTGTCCTTGCCTAGGCGAAAGGGCTTGCGAGCGGTTGCAATTCTAAAAACCAAACCTCAGAAAATTCTGATGCTTGTGGCAGTATAAGGAAAATCCGATGTTTCTTTAGTGCGTTGACTAAAGAAGTCAGAAAGAGTGAGGGATAAATTACACGGCAAGCTTATTCCTGTTTGATAGACAAGATTTATTTTGGTTTTAATTAATGGGAAAATGTGACGGCGTTGTTTTCTAATTCCTGCAATTACAATTTCAATTAATCAGAATTAAATCAACTGCGAGATTGAAACAGAACTAATTATTCTATAACTCTCTCCATCTGTTGAGAACTAACTATCAAACTTTACCATTGACACAAATGATGACAATAGAAAAGCGTATAGTTCACTAATGCTACAGAAGAGGTTAATTTCCTAAAATATTGCAATTGCGGGACTGCAAGCGCGGTAATTGATCGGAGAATCGCAATTAATTGACGATTGATTAGTTGCTACACATGCAATTCTGTTATTGCGGTGGTCCTTTTGGAGCCAATCTCATGGAACTATGTCCACGAATTCATCATTTACCCAGGACTTAAGGGGGGCTTCTGAGATCCGCTGAAGAATGAGGTGGTTCTTTTGGGGCTTTTTTCTCAGCAGCCTTAGTGGTGATTATCGACCGGTACCTGAGATATATCGAAAGAGCCCTGAAGAACCTACCCATATATGGGCATAAGCAAGCTACTGGGGGTGGCATTTTAACGAGAAGAGATGACAAAATAATTCAAACTTTTTGTTTGGTCAGGTTGTATGGAAGAGTTGAGAAACGTTGTAGTTTTCTGTCTGATAATATATTTAATTTGCTTGAAAAATGTTTTTGCCAAAATGTTGTGAGAATGGTTTAAAATCAGATTGAATCTTTTTAGTTCCTCGAGCAACACCATGGCGAACCATCGGAAGGTGTTCTGAGTGGAAATCTTGTTATACTTATCATTGGTTTTACCTGCTTGTTTTTGCACACCATGTATGAAGGGTAAGGATGATTTACATAGTATTTACAAAAAAAAGGAGCCAGACTGCACTAGTTTATTTTGTATCTCTCGTTCGTCACGCTTTACAGAAAATAGTCGCAATCCTTTTCTCGCGGAATTTCATGTAGGAGCGACGGCTTAAGGAAGCGCTATATAGCCAGTTAAAATGCAATTTTTGTGAGCGATTTTATCCTTGGAGGCAATTTTTGTCTACCGGACATTTTATCTACAGGGCATGTTGTATTGTGGCATGACAGTACTTACATTCTGATTGAATATGCACCAAATTCGAATGGTTGCTTGTAATAAACGTGACTGTTTGTACTACTAGTTCGTATTTTTCCGCGCAGGGAGTGCACGTGTGCGAAAATATTTCTATTGTGCGGTGGTTTTTTGAAAGAGTTGTAAAAATGGCTAATGGCACGGCGATCAGTCGCCGTCGAGAAGAGGCACCGTTAAGGTGAACTTGTGAATTTTGAATTTTGTTACGCAAAAGGAAGAAATTAAATAACAAATTCTTGGTAGTCTTGTGACGACCTTGGCCCACGTTCCTGGAAGTTTCAAGAAATGTTCGACGCCGTAGCCGGACAATGTCGATGCGGTTAATATAGTTCTTGCTGCTCCTCGCCGCTATCGAGTATTCGTGAGCGGCACGATACAAACTTGTGTGCTAAATGAACACTCTTCTAGATACCTGGTTACGCAAATGTTCAAGTCTAGTAGCGGCAAGCCGATTAGCGGATTGTCAGAGCTGGCTCCGCTTATTCAAGATGGTACTTTTCAACTGATCTCATACGGCTTAGGCGATATCTTCTTCACTATACTTGAGGTAAGTTGACACAGATATGGAGCTGGATCTGGACGAAAGGGGGGAGCTACTTCAAATAGTCATTTGAAAACGTTTTGAATTCTTTGCTGAATGAGGGCGTACAGAGAAAGAGTGTAGGAGGTCGAGTCATCTTATGTCATATGAAAAAATTTCATTTTCGATAACTACTATTTCATAAAATTTATAGCTGCGTCCATTTCTGCAATGGTGTCTTGGTCATAATTTTTCACCGCATAGCAGCAAGGTGGATGGGTCTGCGCTGAATTAAAAATAGAAAGCAAACTGTAGGAGCCAGCAACGTTTATGTTCTACAGAACGGGACGATCATAGAACTCTTAAGGAATATTTTACTCTTCGGCGTTCAGTTATGGATTCGAAATATGATCATTTAGGTTCTTTTGCAAAGCTATCTTTCTTTTTACCAATCACCTTCACGATCGCTACCCTAGTCTCTTCCATCCAACTGTGCGCATTCTTGACACGAAAAGGGAACCATGATATAATTCGATTTTAGCATGCCGAAGGCGAACAGTTTGATGCCATGAGGAAAGCTATACGGGCCAACCCACCAATTCTCATTCCTGACATTGACCAGGTAATGCGAATTGTAAATATTGACCAGTTGATTTAATGAAGTTCACTGTTTAACATATCCATGATACATAGCAGTTTGCTTGAAAATTGGTGTTGTCAAACAGTGATTGAAATAACACTTTGAAGTAGGATGCATAGAAGGACACAGGGGCTTTGCTGTTATAGGATTATCATCCTTTTCTTTAAACTAGAAAAGAGTAGGATTTCAACTGATGCTTTGCGAATTGTATCCTATTGATCGATTTCGCTCTCCAATCCCCATCTTTTGATATTTTGAAACGTGCCAGCAAGTGAATGGCACAGTTACTGGTATGTGTTGCTGTTGTAAAGTTTAGCTATATTTATATTAAATTAGTTGGTGGAGGTTTGCGGATGATGATAGTTAACATTGCACAACTTCTCTTACGCACAGTATTGAACAGAAAAGCGAAGGGAGTTCCCTCTCTGATTACTATTAAAATGCTGATTGATGCTGTTAAAAAATCTGAGAGAAAAGTCGTATAGACTGCTCTAAATTGCTCTTAGGTGATCGCGAAAATCGTCGAGGATCCGAGACTTATTTATCCAGGCGCCTATGAAATAGCAATCTACAGTCAGATACGAGACAAATGCTCACTGATGTTCGTCAGCGATGATGATCTACCTGAAATGTGGATCTCAATTCCATATCAGGCATGTGTTGCTAATGCTTGTTTATGAAAATCGTTGCGATGTAGGAAAGCGGAGGGTCTTTTTACAATGCATCCTCCTGAGAGTGTGGAATATTCTTTTACAATTTAAATTCTCCCTGGCAAATCTCCTATTTAGCATCTTCTCACACACTATCCAGCTGGTGTTTCTCAGCCAGAAATGAATGCAAGATAAAAGATTTCTTTGTTAATTCATTGAGGTGTGGTGAAGTTGATTGGTAAAAAATAGTGGTTATGTCACCGAGTTAAAACAATAGAGGTAACCTCCTGAACTTATGGGGAAATACCTCCAAGTCTGCCGATCATATCCCCAAGCCAAAACCAGAACTCATGTTTGTTTAGTGCCTGTATAGTGCAGGGGTGGTCCTTGAAAATAGACTTCTTAAACCTAAGAAGTCTAATAAATAATGAATCCATTAAAAAAATTTCGATTCAGTTCTTCAATCTTTCACTTCAAGCTCATGTTTCCAGTGCGGCAGCTAATATTAAACACCATAATCTACTTTAATCGCTGTCTAAAAACGACCAAAATCCACTTGACTGCAAACTCCATCAGGGGAACAATTGTGACACATTTTTCAGAAATACTCTCGCATCGGATCGATGGTAAGCGCAGCGATGGCAGGAATGGTCGATTACATGCTATACATCGGTGACGAGTACACTGCGATTGAGCAGAGAGGGGATAAGTGCGCCGGACTCGACAATTTACAAGAAGGAAAAAATCCACTGGCGGTCAGTAATTTTATGAGTTTAATTTAAAAGTTTATATCAATACAAACAAGAACCCTAACGGAAAATTGACTCTTCGTATACGTACCATAAGCATTTAAGCTATTGACCTGCAATAGCCCCCTTCTAGTTGGTAGAACTCATTACGATATGCGAGAAGTTCATGACTTTCTTATTTATACAATCGTTATCGTCATCCCAAAATAATTACTTGCTATTATCGAAAGGTGCGGTAGTTGAGTGATTAGTTGTTTCAGTGTCGTAAAAGTGAACAAATTTAAAATGAACGCATCTGTGATAGTTGGATTCAACGTCTGAGATGCTTTATAGCTGTACAGCCCTGTGGAGCTTCTGTAACCCTGATCGAATGTATAACTGTTTGATTTTGAACTTCTTTTTGTAAAGTTTTCAATATTTTTGCTTAAATGGGTGGGATCGGTCGTTTGATTGTTCGTCAATAGTCAAGAATACAGAAGGAGAAATATCCACTTTTAGGGACAATTCGATCAAATTTTAGTCAAAACCTTTATGCTACACCGATAAGTAACATTCGCTCAAAGTTCATGATGACTGTGGCAGGGGCTTAGATGAAAGAATTCCGATAAGCTTCAGGCGTGCAATCATGAATCGGACAATAATTTAAATTATACAATAATAATAATTTACAAAACAATAATTTACAAAACTTAAGTTCCATAAGCAATTAAATTTTCTCGACTGAACCGCGTATATCCGAGTTTCAATTTTTAATTGATACTTTTCAGATTAAACACTACTACGGCTTGCTGATCGTCGGAATGTTTGGCAGTGGTTTCGCCTTACTATTTCTGCTCACAGAAGTGGTGTTTGCCAAGTGGCGCAAGGATAAGAACGCCAAACAGAAAATTATAATCGTTCAGCAAAAGAGGGGTTTCTAACTACGCCATCATAAATCCTTTACGAAAAATGAAACGTAATAGGAATCTAACTTCATTTAAAGCAGTTTTACTGTAAATTAGATAAAATCTCTTGTTTTAGCACCAAAATTGTGAGAGTCATTTTGTACCATCTTTTATGATTCATATTGATCGTTTTACACTCAATAATTGCTTGTAATGAAGTCATTTGCACTTTTTTAGATCACTAAAGAGTTATTATATTAGGAGTATACATGCTTTAAGTGAGTATTTATTTATTTGTCTGCATCAACTGTAGTGTGAGCTCTTAATTGAAGTTTTGCTTTATCTGATACTACGGTGTTCGGATTTTTTTGATTCGATTACTTGAATGTTTAGTTAAGGGGTTGTCTTTGTCATGCTACATGCATAGGTTATATGTAATTCATAACAGAAACCATCGAGTTTTGACTCTGCCATTCATTTTATTTCTGATTTTTGAACCAAATTCTGTTTACTTTTATCTTTACGAGTATTGCGAATTGTCACGTTAACGTTTTGGAAAACTCAAAAAATCTTACTTGCACGCAATTACAACTATTTCGTGAAAATAATGTTGCCGCCTGCAAAATGTCATATTCAAGTATGTTACATCGGATATTAGCTTGCGGTTTATGTATTGGAGCACTAAATATAACTCGAAGAGAGTTTTCTGGTATTTACGGTTGTCATGCGTACTAACACTCTCAGATGTATCAATGTTTATAATCGAACTTAATTTACATAGTTGAGCCACGTATGTAATGTAAATAGCTATTTTAATCGGCTTAAACGCATTCTACGCAGTTTTAATAAACATAAGATGTTATCAGTTTTTGTCTAGTTTGCGAGTTTTTATTTCAATAGCTCCGATCATATTATTTTGTCGAGTGCTCTTTACCGTACAAACACTACTTCGGGTTAATTATTAGGAGCTTTTCAAGTTTTGTACGTTTATTCCGACGGGAAAGGGGACAGATCTTTTCAGTTTTTCAGTTTTCTCATCAGGTACATGTTAGATATGCACACCGAGAGCCAATGTGAGAAGAACTGAATTATAACGAGAAGAGGGAATCAATTGAAACAGTGTGATTTTCAGCAACAAATATTCTACTTATGATGAATTCATTAGTTGCCGTTGTCTCATCAAATTATACGAGTAAATTTTGCGCTGATACCTTTTAACAGTTAGACCAAATGTGACAGTAATTACCAAAAGTATGCCCAGGGAAGCCCAAAACAGCATTGGATAGGAAAAGCTCAACTTATTCGAAGAGGAAACGTCTTGATCGCTGGGTTCAGAAAGGTTTGTTGATCGCTCAAAGTTAGCGTATGGCAATGCTACTAATGGTTCAATTATTTCTTTCCATAGTCGGACAGCTTTGTGGTGAAAGCCTTTCTTCATCGTCATTGATGTGTCAATGCTGAGATAGCCGTCAGGATCTTGTGATAGGTTCTTCCATAAGATACTGCTGCCTGACTGGTTGGGGTCTCTAAACGTTTTTAGTTTGTACGATGTCGCTGGAAATAAGGAAATTAGAAAGCTGTGGAGTCTGAGTGTTTGAAAATGAAGATCGACGTAATCAAAGAAGCGTTTATTTGATAGAAATGAACGCTTTCCATGAGGGACTCGTTTCGCACATGAGCTACTCCAAAATGTTGCCTAGGGACATTTACGGCTTTAAGAAGCACTAACGGGTTTACATACAAGATTTTTCCAAAATGCGCTCCAGAAGATTAGCGAGAAATAACAATTATAGATGGATTGAATTGTCTTTTCGGTTGAAAGGTTGAAAAAATTCCAATTGTAGTTATCTTTCACTGATCACTTACTCGTACTTAATGAAGTTGGCCCACATTTTAATCATTTGAGTCGATATTTGCTGGTCAACTTTGTCCACCAGTTTCCAGTTTGATTTTCTATTGCCTGGAAACAAGTAGGCCAGCTCTTTTTCGTGGCCGAACAGCGTTCCACTATCATAGTCAAATGAGTAGAGAAATACATTGGCTCCTGCCGCATGTAATTTCATCGCCTCTTGAGCGACACCCACATGGATCCAATAGTCAGAAGCAGTCTACAATTCATCGTATTTTTTTAACATTTGACAGAGCCCAAGTTCGTGATGAAACGGTAATTTTCGTTCAATATCTAACACCAAGTTATTGAAGGCGAATTTTTAAGGGATTAATTGCAGAAGCGAACATTATCAGAAACGTAATTATTTATGGACGACAGCATTGAGGAAGAAGGACTATAATAGTAGTCGTTCAGAGATGCGCACTGGTCGGCGTCCGTGGAGGATACCGTCCTCTGCTCGTCCCAATCATAGATTACCTTTTGAATATTTGCGTAGCTTAAGCGAGATATTGCGATGACCTGATGGGAGACCTGATAGGTGGCCCCACAACAACGCTATCAGCACTGTCCACATTTGTCATTCTTATCCAATATACACATACAAATAAACTTCGCTAAGTTTTCGCAACAACATTTTGCCCTCACATTTTTTTCGATCCTATGACAACTCCGTCTAATGGTAGCGTCCCCTCCTTTGGAGTCCAACTCTATTTTATGTGTCACTGAGAACTTGGTAATATTCGAAAAACTGTTATCGTTTATTTTACTTAGCAGCTTATTAAGAATTGATGAAAAAAATTTCGAATGTATGGACTAGATGATAATGGGATTCCAAATACTAATGGTACAAAAATCTATGCGCTACAATATATGTGTATTCTTTTTAAAGTCTGTTACGTAACTACATCGTCCTGTTATTTCTCCTATACCTCCAACCTGGGCATTAAACTGCGTTAAACGATAGACAGTTTACTGCGAGCTGTACAGAGCAATCCAAATGCAACCCTTACTTGCACTGTGACATTCTTCCAAAACTCTCGGTCTTTCTCCACATCGTACTGTTTGGCGTAAAAGAATTTGAGTAGACTGTGTACGATTTTAAATTTCCCAGGAAAGGCTTCTCCTCTGGCAAGAAAGCCAAGTATCCATTCGTAGTCAGAC